>WAAG01070964.1:87511-135063 GCA_013390105.1 Tichodroma muraria | reverse complement strand
GACCTTAAAGCTCATCCCCTGCCTCTGGGATGGACACCTCCCACTGGACCAGACTGCTCTAAGCCCCATCCAATCTGGCCTTGAGGAATGTGGACTTTTAGCGTGGAAAGATGGGCTAGGTTATTTGACAACAATTTTTTTCTCTGGGAGAAGGTAACAAACAGAAGGAGAGCAGTAAGATAATGAGGATTCTGAGAACAGGGGAAACAGCTAAGAGAGACAGAGGACTGGCACAGGCTTAGGAGACCTGAACATTTGTTTCTGGCCGAGGGATACCTACATATATTGGGTGTGAGAGGAAGTAGAGGTGAGGGGCTCACCTTCTGTAAAAGCACAGAGCACCACACTGCACACTTCAGGCTTATGTGGAGAGAAAAATCTAGTCTAAATGTCAATGAGCTTGCCAAGGTGGCTTTTGCTAAAGAATGGCACAGGCAAGGCAAGGTGGATTTACTGGTAGATCAGCTGTTTGCAGTCTACATTTGCTCTGCCCTTCACAACAGGAGCTGCTGGGTGTGACTGAGGTTTGGCTTCCTTATCTGTGTAACTGACATCTGATCTGGAAGTGCCAGTGGACAGGAATGGATGGGGATGTTGGATAATAGTGGTCTGTGTTAATTTGTCAGGGTGGGCAGCAGAAGTGCCCTTAAGCTATCACCCCAGACTGATCAGTCTGTCTCTTAAGTGTTCTTTCCTAATCTTGATCCTGACATAAACAGCCATGCTTTGGCACCTGGAGTTTCCTTGTGCCTTCCTTCCCTTCTGCAGTCCTGCCAGGACAGGCAGCAGGACCTGAAGATCCCTGCTTCAGGACTGGTGTGAACCCACAGGGTCAGCAGTGATCCTTCTGGTAGCCTGCTCCAGAGGGATAAGAAACTCTTCCAGGCATGAGACACAGATGACGGACAAGACAGCTCCCTCAGAGTGTTTCTTTGCTGCCCTGTTTCTGCTGTTACAGCTTCTGCATGCTTTTTGATGTTCAGCAGGAGAGTTTCACACTGTGCAAGGTGTTAGTTTTGGTTAGAGAGACATTGCTGGACTGGTGAACCAGAAATTTGATCCAGTTTGGCAGAAGAAAAGTCAACCCAACTGCAGCCTGGTGTGGGTGGAGATGGAAGTTAGGGCATGGTATGAATCTCTGTAGCAGACCTGTTCCACTGATGAATTGCTCTCTCACAGGTACCGAGCCAGTGTGTGGAAAGCCCTGTGTACCCCTCTCCCCCTGTGTACAGCCCTGGGAAGCAAGGGTTCAAGGCCAAGAGCACCACTGCTCCCACCCCCCTGAGCAGTGCAGGAGGCTCTGTGGTGGGCTTTGATTCCCCTGCAGCTGCCAAGACTCGCCGCTGCAAGAACGAGAGTGGGCTGCAGGAAGGTGAGCCCCTTCCAGCCCCTGCTCTGTGGGTCACTGGGCTTGTCCTGAGTGGGCTGCAGGAAGGTGAGCCCCTTCCAGCCCCTGCTCTGTGGGTCACTGGACTTTTCTCACCCAGCTGGGCTGCTGAGCCGTGGGCTCCTGAGGGGTGGCATTGGCTGTGCAGCTCTGGAGGGGGAACACGATGGCCTTGCAGGAAACTGGTGGGTGACCTGGTGGGTTCACAGCAGAGACAGAGCTGAGGCCCTTCCTCTCACTCATGCTGTGTCTTTTCCCAATGCCCAAAGCACCTTTAAGGTTGGTGCTTTATAGCTGGAAAGGTCAATGGAAGGCAGTGGTTGTTGCCTGAGGGGGATGCCCTGCCCCACCAGACTACACTGCTCAGGATTTGTAGAGTTCGCTCAGGCTGTGTTAAATGAATGTTTGTGCCCATAACCACTCCTCAGTCTGGCCAGGCAGATCTTATCTTTCCATAAGCTCTTTATTCTTGGTCCTGAACAGTCAGGTGTCTTGGGGTGAGGGCCCTGTGACGCAGTGGGGACAGGGCTGTGCCACGTGAGCTCATTCTTGTGTGTGCTCTTCCTTTCAGGCAAACCCAAGTCCCCCAAGCTGAAATGCACATACTGTGACAAGGCCTTTACCAAGAACTTCGACCTGCAGCAGCACATCCGGAGGTAACAGTGCCCTACCCTGCACATAGCAGAGTGTCTGGGCTGGAGCAGGGCACAGCTCTGCTGAGAGTCTGTGCAGTCCAGTTTGTTATGTCCCAGAATCTGTGCTGCAGTGGGAGGGATTCTTCATTCCTCTCACCCCAGGATACCTTTTCTCCAGTGACTGGAGTGAAGGCTGTATCAGGGATGTAATCTTCATGCTGATTATGTGCTGGGACTGGAGGTTCGTTTTCCTTGCTGATGAGACCTTGACAGCCAAACCTCTTGTCACCTGATCACCGGAGTAGCAGCATTTCCACTGCTTGCCTCTGTCCTTTCCTTTTTCTCTCCCTCCCTGGCAAGGTGCAGCCTTCCTATTTGCTGCTGTTAGCAAAGTGTAAGCCAAGCTCAGTGTCTGTACAGGGAGCTCTAATCAGAGAGCCTTTCCCTGGCAGGAGGAAGCTGAAATCTGCAGAGTTTTTTTCCCCAGTGGAGTCAGCTGGACTCAGAGCAGATGGGAAGGAACAAGTTGTGGTTTTTTCACCTCTTCTCAGCCTGGACTCTTTACTTTCTCTTGAAGCAGAAGGGCAGAATAGAAAGATCTTTTTGCTATGGACAAAGGAGAGCACATTCAGGCAGATCAGGGGGCTGCAAGCTGGAAGAGGTGTGTGCAGGAGAGAAAAGGGTGACAGGGAAGAAAAGGCTTGTACCCTTGAGAAAGTGATGAGGGACCCTGATGTGAATGCCCTGACGTTGCTGCAGAGCTGTTTTCCTCCCCTGCTTCTTCCTTTGATCCATTCATTCCCAGACCACAGGTGTTTTGTCTGTGCACCAGCCTTGTTTCCCCAGGCCTCTCACAATCCACCTCCTCTGGTGAATCAGCTCTGAAAGCCCTTGTTTGCTGGGGGGCCCAGATGTGATCTGCTGAGCTGAGTGCCCAGCACTGTCTTTTGGCAGCCACCCCTCCATGGGCCCTGCCTGGGGGCTGCCTCCTCTCTCCACCAGCTGCTGACCTGGTGCCTTCTCCTTCAGTCACACAGGTGAGAAGCCCTTCCAGTGCATCGTGTGTGGGCGAGCCTTTGCCCAGAAGTCCAACGTGAAGAAGCACATGCAGACCCATAAAGTGTGGCCTCCAGGGCTGGGCTGCACCATCTCCCGCAACTCCATCACTGTGCAGGTCATGGCCCTGAACCCCAGCCAGCCTGAGGACGAGGAGAGCACAGGTGTGGTGCCTGGGGATGATGTGTGGGGGGCAGAGCAGTGGTGTGAGGAGGCTGCAGGTCTCTGCACCTCCTGTTTGCATTCCTTGGTAGTGTTTAGCATCTCACACTAAGAGTGGCATTTGCTCAGCTCCAGCTGGAAGCTGCATCATTTCATACCCCCATGGTGGGTTCAGGTGCTGGTGGAGACAGTGGCTCCAAACTCTGTCCCAGTATGTGCATATACAGGGCAAGGTGTCATGCACTTCTCACTCCCTGGCAGTACAGCTTTGTACTGTGCAGTACAGTGCACAAGCCACACCTGACAACTCTGGCCTAGGGGACAGACAGCTGCTGGTTTAGGATAGCCCAGTGCTCTGGCTTTGCATTAGGCAGGTCATGCCCAGGCTGGATCTGGCCACAGTGGCCACCTGTAAATACTTGAGGCAGAGAAGAGCTCCTTGCTTGTGTCTGGATCTCCTTTCTGCTGGTGGCCCCAGAGCTGGTAGGGGAGGGAATGCAGTGACAATGTTATGTCTAGGACAGGGGACAACTGGAGCTGCTCTTTGCTCATCATGGACTGTGAACCACCAACTGGATCTTACCTCCTGTCTCCTGCCAGTGGTGGGAGTAAATCTGGCTCTGGTTTACTGGTGAAGGCCTGTTCTCTGACTGCTCCTCAGAGCACAGTTATATCCCTGGGAAAAGAGAATGGGCTAGGGAGGAGAAGATGGAGTAGTCAGAGCCCTTAATAATTTGTCAACAAATTTTAAACAGTCCTGTTAGTGAGATTCATCTGATCTAAAGAGTGTGTTTTTGAAAGGGAGGAAGAGCCTGGCCTGGTGTGTCCTGGCAGCTTGGTGCTTGCTGAGCAGCTTTCAGAACTGTCTCATGGCAGGCTGTGACTTTCCCTCTCTCCAGGTTTGCCCCAGCCCTCCAGGAACACGGTGCCCCCACCCCAGGACCTGAGCCCCTTGGAGGAGAGCGAGGCGGGCAAGCTGGAGGCCAAGCAGGTTGTCCTGATTGACAGCTCTTACCAGTGCCAGTTCTGCCCCAGCAAGTTCAACACCTACTTCCAGCTCAAATCACACATGACACAGCACAAGAATGAGCAGGTAGGGACAGAGGGTGCCTGTGTGGGTGGCAATATTGGGATTCATGTAATGCACCCGTTATCAGGGTCTGTCCTGAGCCTTTCGGTCAGTAGAGCTGCCAGTTCTTCACATGCAGCTCAGCTCTCAGGGTTGTAGCTGTGTGGTCTGGGGGGCTTTGAAAACTCCTTTGAAATCTGAGTGAGAATTCAGCCAAGCAGGTTTGGGTGGCTAGAGAGGAAGCAAAGAAATGAAGTGTGTCCAGTTCTGGGCCCTTCACTTCCAGAAAGACATGGAGGTGCTGGAACCTGTCCACAGCAGGGCAGTGGAGCTGGGAAAGGGTTCTAGAGAGAAGGGCATAGGAGGAGTGGCTGAGGGAGCTGGGGGGCCTCAGCCTGGAGAAGAGGAGGCTCAGAGAGGACCTTCTCATTCTCCACAACTCCCTGACAGGAGGGTGCAGACAGGGGGGAGTCAGGCTCTGTTCCAATAAGGGACAGGACAAGAGCAAATGGCCTCAAGCTGTGCCAGGGGAGGTTCAGGTTGGACATCAGGAGGAATTTATTTACTGAGAGGGTTGTGAGGCATTGGACTGGGCTGTCCAGGGAAGTGGTGCAGTCATCCTCCCTGGAAGTGTTCAGTAACTGACTGCACTTGGCACTGTGGTTTAGTTGACAAGGTAGTGTTCTGTCAAAGATTGGACTCGCTGACCTTGGAGGTCTTTTCCAATCTTTATGATTCTGTGAAGTCCAAAATCTCCAGTGTAAGTGGCAGCTCTTGGGTCCTGGGACAGTCACTTCTGGGGTGTTGTGGTCCCACCCACTCGACTGTTTTCAGGCCCTCACATCAACACCCCTTTGTCCCACCTTGCTTTCTCAGGGGTATGCCCTGACAGTCCGTGCTTCTTTCCAGAGAGGAAGGCAGTTCTGCCTGTTGGCAGAGGGTTTTCCCTGCTGGTTTCCATGGTGAGCCTCTCCAGTTGCTCTCCCTTCTCCCAGGTGTACAAATGTGTGGTGAAGACCTGCGCCCAGACCTTCCAGAAGCTGGAGTCCTTCCTTGAGCACATCAAGAGCCACCAGGAGGAGCTGAGTTACCGCTGCCACCTCTGCAGCAAGGACTTCCCCTCGCTGTACGAGCTGGGTGTGCACCAGTACTCGCACAGCCTGCTGCCCCAGCACAGCCCCAAGAAGGACATGGCCGTGTACAAGTACAGTACAATCGCTGCTCACAAGGCTTGTAGGAGTGAGTGGGTGCAGAGCATGGTTGGTGGGGCCTTAGAGGGGACAGGGGGCCCTGGTGGTCCAGTGGCCGTGGTGCTTTTGGACACCCAGGTGGCACATGGGGGGTTCCCTCCACCAGACTGCAAGGGCCAAGCACATGGAATGCAGGGAGTCTCTTTGAATAACGGTGAAAAGCTGGGATTGGTTATGTGAAGATCTCATCACTGCAATTCCTCTTATCACCAGTAAAGAGTGAGATGGGCACAGCTGAACCTGCCCTGGCTGGGTCAGAGAGCCAGGGAAACCCTTCCTGTGATTCTTCACCCGCAGCAAAGGGATTCTGGGTTGTAGAAACCGTGCCCAGAAAAGAATTTCCTATCCCTTTGCTGCGAAAGGGTCTGTTCCTTGGAAAGCTTTTCTACTAGTGTGGAGAGAAAGTGTGAAGTGCTCCACAAAGAGCTCCACAGAGCTTTTGGAATGCCCATAGAAATGTTCAGGGAGAGTAGGAAGCCCAGGATATACTGCAGTCACTTAGGAACTTCATGGAATAAATATCTGCTAATTCTTTCCTAGATCATGGTTTCTAGTTAAAATCATGCACTTGCACTACAGAGCTTTGTTCTGTAGCTTGGTAGTGAGGATCCCTGAGATCAGAGTCTTGCTTGAGCTTGAGGAGGTTTGAGTCTGGCCTAGGGAGAAGGGGTTTCACATCAGGAACAGGGTGCGAGTGCCTCTGTCCTCACTGCTGATGGTGCCTCTCCCCAGTGCCTGCTGTCAGTCAGCTTTGGCAGAGCCCTCTGGCAGAAACACTGCCACGATGTGTGACCCCTGCCATGCTGTGTGTCCACCTCAGCTCCCTCTCTGGGGGCTGATGTCTTCAAGCAATGAAGATGGGAGGAGGTGTTTGAAGTAAAGTCAAGTCCTTAAGGCTTGTCTCCATGAGGAAGCAGTGTGAACTATGTGCTCAGGTCTGGGTGCTCCCGTGGCAGCCTGTGGCAAGTGCACCAGTAATTAAAGGCTTCTCCACACAGCTTTCCAGCATCTCCCTCTCTGAAGGATGCTAAGTGTGAGTGTGAGCTGGCATGTGGGTTTCTGAGGTTTTAGAACACCTGAGTGGTTGTTTTCTATATCAACCCTGTCAAAGATTGCCCTGGAAGACTGGGCTGGGTAGGTCTGCCTGTGGTGTGGGGTTTGCCGCAGTAGCCTCGCCCACAGGCTCTGTCCTCTCTCTCCACGTGCAGGTGTGTGAAGTGTGTCAATAAATACTCCACCCCAGAAGCCCTGGAGCACCATCTGCAGACAGCAACACACAACTTCCCCTGCCCTCACTGCCAGAAGGTGGGTGCTGACCACGGCCTGAGCCAGGCCTGGACACCTGGCAAAGGCTCTCAGGGGGACAGGAACCCTCGGCTCCATGAGTAGGAGCCTTGGATTATGAGGAAGCAGAAAGTGAAGTTAACTCTGTGGGGAAGGTAGGAACTCCTGGGCATCCTTGCCCAGCCCACCTGCTTCTGGCTTTGGTGGGAGACTGGGCATCCTTCTGGGATGCTGGTCCTCAGCACTGTGATGTTACAATTGACAGCAAGGTTTCAGCTTACGTGTTTCTTAAGAAAGTTTTGTCACTTTTTCTCTTTTGAATTTTTGTTGGTGTGTTTTTAAAGCTCTGTCTGTACTTTCTTTATACAATCCTGAAGGTTTTCACACTGCATCCTTCCTGGGAAAGCAGTGACTGAGCTTCTTGCTCAGGTTGCCCAGAGAAGCTGTTGCTGCCCCTGGATCCCTGGGAGTGTCCAAGGCCAGCTTGCACAGGGCTTGGAGAAGCCTGGGATAGTGGAAGGTGTCCCTGCTCACAGCAGGGGTGTTGGGACTGATCTTTAAGATCCCTTCCAACCCAAACCACTCCATGATTCTTACGTTTTCTATCGTGGCTACAGTCCCATGCCAGCTCCGTGATGTCCTGTGCGTGGTGCTGGCTCTGAGCTGTGTTTGTGTGCTGCAGCTGTTCCCCTCTGAGCTGTTTGTGTGCTGCAGGTGTTTGTTCCCCTCTGAGCTGTTTGTGTGTTGCAGGTGTTTGTTCCTCTCTGAGCTGTTTGTGTGTTGCAGGTGTTTGTTCCTCTCTGAGCTGTTTGTGTGTTGCAGGTGTTTGTTCCTCTCTGAGCTGTTTGTGTGTTGCAGGTGTTTGTTCCCCTCTGAGCTGTTTGTGTGCTGCAGGTGTTTGTTCCCCTCTGAGCTGTGTTTGTGTGTTGCAGGTGTTTGTTCCCCTCTGAGCTGTTTGTGTGTTGCAGGTGTTTGTTCCCCTCTGAGCTGTTTGTGTGTTGCAGGTGTTCCCCTGCGAGCGGTACCTTCGCCGCCACATCCCCACGCACGGCGGGGGCAGCAAGTTCAAGTGCCAGATCTGCAAGAAGTTCTTCCGGCGCGAGCACTACCTCAAGCTGCACGCCCACATCCACTCGGGTACAGCCCCTGCTCCCAGCGCCCGTCTCCTCTGCGCCGCAGCCCTGCCTACCCTGTGCCCTGGTAGCAGGAATGACAGAGTTGGCTCTGAGTCATTTGTAGTAATGTGGTTTCAGATCGATGGGTTTGGTTCAGCCTCGTGCCCAGCACTGCGCTAGTTAGAAATGGGGGACGCAGTGGCTTCCCCGCTTGCTGTGGTGGCAGAGCTAAGGAATGTGGCCCTGGAGAGCAGGAGCAGTGTGCAGCACGGGTTGTGCCCATCCATTTATTATTTTATTGAGAAGTGGCTGAGGGAGTTGGGGTTGTTTGGCCTGGAGAAAAGGAGCCTCAGGGGAGACCGTATCCCTCTCTACAACTCCCTGACAGGAGGCTGCAGCTGGGTAGTCTCTTGAGGTTGGTCTTTCAACCAAGAAGAGACCGGTTGGTCTCTTCTCCCAGGCAGCCAGCAGCAGGACAAGAGGACACAGCCTTAAACTGTGCCAGCTTAACAGGGCAAGTTCAGGCTGGTCATCAGGAAGAATTTCACAGAAAGGGTGATTGGGCACTGGAATGGGCTGCTCAGGGAAGTGGTGGGGTCACCATCCCTGGCGGTGTTGGAGAAAAGACTGGATGTGGCACTCAGTGCCTGGTCTAGTTGACAAGGTGGTGTTAGGTTATAGGTTGGACTCAATGATTTCAAGGTCTTTTCCAACCTGATTCTATGTGATTTATCCCTAGGGCAGGGAAGTTTATAGTGTGGCACAGCTGTGCTGGTGCCGTGTCCATGGCCAGAGCAGCCTGTGTGGCTGGACTGTCCCTGAGCCCTGGTCTCTCTCCTCCCCAGGTGAGAAGCCCTTCAAGTGCTCGGTGTGTGACGCAGCGTTCAACCGCAAGGACAAGCTCAAGCGCCACATGCTCATCCACGAGCCCTTCAAGAAATACAAATGTCCCTTCTCGTACGTAGTGTGTCTGCACATGAAAACACATCTGAACGGGGTTGGGATGGGGGGAATATGTCCTGCAGGTGTCCTAGGGGACACTGTGGGGCAGTGTACCAGGCTGCGTGGGCAGGTTGGAATGCTGTGTGCTGGTGAACTGGGAACCCAAGAGTCGCAATTCTTTGTTTCCTGTAGGGCCACATTTTGTTGCTTCATCAGCCCTGTAAAATAACTCCTGCCTTCATGGGAGGCTTGGGGAGCTCTAGAAAGAGAAGGAGCATTGTTTGACCACAGAGGTTGCCTGGGTGATGGGCTCTCTCTCACTGCCATGTCTCCAAAAGCATGTGACCACATAGGACCTAATGTACAAGCCAGAGGAACCGAGTTTTGGAAGGCACAGTCCCAAATCCATGGCACAGCCATGGACTTGCTGAGATAGCCAAGACTGACTGGCTGCTCCCTGCTCCAACCAACCTCATACTTTCTTCCAAAATACTTCTATCTCCAGCTGGGATCTTGAACCTGCTGCATTTCAGAGCATTCACAGTGAGACACAGACCATGTGTAGTTTAGGAAAAGCCACATGTCCCTGTGACAGCCTGTTTAGTCCTTGCCCCTCCCCAGTAAGGCTGAAATAATGAAACTCCTGCTGAGGCTGAACCAAGAGAAACATCTAGGTGCTGCTAAGGAGAAGGGTCATAGATCTCTTTACAGTCTGGGATCTGTCTGTACATTGCTCCTCAGCTGATTCCCACATCTCACCAGCATTTGTTGTTGTTTCAGAAGCCACACAGGCTGCAATAAAGAGTTCAACAGGCCTGACAAGCTGAAGGCTCACATTCTGTCCCATTCAGGTGAGTGGTTGGGAATGCAGTGACTGGGATTCCCTCAGTGCTGCAGGAGCGTGTGACAGAAGGACTAAACCTGAGAAATAAGAATCATTTACCTGCTTTAGATTTTTTCTCTCTGTTTTGCTGCAGGCCTGTTTAAGTGTCTGTTCAGGATTATATCTAAGCTTTGGGCTGGTTTCTAAGACAATATAACCTGTAGGCAGGGCCTGCTGGTGAGACCCAGGAGCTGAGCTGGATTATTTGGTCTGTTTGCTATCAAGTGAATATGCAGAATATCTGTCCACTCCTCCCCATCCCATCTCACACGCAAAAGATGATCTCATGGGATTTGATTCCCTTCTTGTGTTCCAAAAATGATGCTCCCAATTCTGATAAAGACAAATAATTTATTCCTGTTATTTATTCCCACGCCCCAGGGAACAGTCAGACTTTTATCTCTTGGGGTAAAACTGGACATCCTTCCTTGTGCCCAAAGCCCTGCAGAGTGGGATCAGCTGGGATGGGCTGATAGTGCAGTCATGGGTTCTTTCAAACTGTACATTCTCATATTTTGGAGGGGAAAAAAAAAGTGAAAATTACTTTACTAAATACACTTGAAAAAAAGAATACTTCAAGATTGTCTTGCATTTTCATCACAATTATCTGACATGTTTTTCTGGTGATATTTTAATGCTCTTACTTGAGGCAGGAATATTTATTCGCAGCTGCAGGAATATTATATCTGCAGCTTCCTCCTGAGGGACAGTGGAGGGACAGGCTGATTCTGCTCTCTGTGACCAGGGACAGGCTTTGAGGGAGCAGCTGGAGCTGTGCCAGGGAGGGTCAGGCTGGGTTATCAGGGAAAGGCTCTTCCCCCCGAGGGTGCTGGCACTGCCCAGGCTCCCCAGGGAATGGTCCCGGCCCCGAGGCTGCCAGAGCTCCAGGAGCGTTTGGCCAGCGCTGCCAGGGGTGCCCAGGGTGGGGGTGTTGGGGGGTCTGGGCAGGGCCAGGGCTGGGCTGGGTGATCCTGGGGGTCCCTCCAGCTCAGGACATTTTATGACTTTACAGAGGACTAAAACAATGGTTAAACACAGACATTGAAGCTGTAGCCACCCACCCTTTACTGTGTCTGTCTTTACTGTGGCACAATGTCTCCTCCCTTTGATCAGGGAGCACCTCCTTGGGGGAGGAGGTGAGGCTGTCCTGCACTCCCTGATGGGATCTAACTCGGCTCTCCCTCTGTGTGCAGGGATGAAGATCCACAAGTGCCAGTACTGTAACAAATCCTTCAGCCGCCGCGCCCACATGGTGGAGCA
The DNA here is from genome assembly GCA_013390105.1 of Tichodroma muraria. Lineage (NCBI taxonomy): Eukaryota > Metazoa > Chordata > Aves > Passeriformes > Sittidae > Tichodroma > Tichodroma muraria. The sequence continues at coordinate 124,020 of WAAG01070964.1, read as the reverse complement.
CCAGCGCTCGCACACCGGCAACTACAAATACCGCTGCCCCACGTGCAGCAAGGGCTTCACGCGCCACAAGTACATGAGGGACCACAAATGCCGCCTGGGCTCGCCCAAGGACAAGGAGCTGCAGCTCAGGAAGGCCCAGAAGAAGCGGGTGGCGCGAGGGCGCAAGGCCGGGCTGGCACTGCCCGGCGCGCTGGGGCTGCCGGAGCTCAAGGACGGCGCCTCCGGGGAGAGCCCCCCTGAGGGGGGCCCCAACAAAGAGCCCTTCCAGGAGTCGGACGCCGTCCTGTCCATCGTGGTTGGCGGGTCAGGAGCTGCTGACCCGGAGCTGGTCCCTGGGCAGCCCAACAGCATGGCCTCCAACCTGGCCCTGGCAGAGCTGCAGACGGCCCCGGACGGGCCCTGCACCATGCTGGCTGTCCCTGTGTACATCCAGACCTCGGAGTGACAATGCCCAGAGCCACTGTGTGGTTGGGGGCTGCTGCTGGCACTGTCCCACTTGGTGCTCAAATTTGTCCCCGTGGAAAAGACCAAAGCTCTTCTGGGGAGGTAGATGGATATGGGAGAGAATGGCTTCCATCTCCACTGGTTCTTCCAGTCCTTGGGCAGAGGACTGTTGGAGGCGACTGATGCCTACGAGGCACTGAAGAGAGTGGCTCCATTATTTCTTGTCCCTTTCTACCACGGGTCAGCTTAGGGCAAGAAAGACAAAGATCCCTGAATCAGGGAAAGAAGGACCATGCAAACTTGCAACAAACAGAGCTGCTGAAATCAGGTGGCTTTGCAAATCACAGCCTGTCCCATCTGTGGTTTTTCTGGCCTAAAAGCTGTATTGCCCAGTATTTGGGTGGCCCTTCTGAGAGCAAACATCCTTCCTAGTGGAAGCAAGTTCATCCTGAGATCCTTTGGGAACACTGTTCAGAAATACCCTGATAGACTTCTGTCTGGTATCTTCTCTCTGTCTCAGTAGAAAGATCACTGTGTCTGTACTACACGTTATAAACACCCTGNTCTTCTGTCTGGGTGCTGTTCTCTCCACAGTGTTCATGGTTTTTCCCCAGATCCAGGGATTTCTGAGTGCCTTAGACATCAATGAGTCAATCCCTGGGAATGGTTAAATGTGACTTCTCGTTGAGCAAGGGCACTAAGGCCTGGGTGGGGTGAGCTGGCCAGGGTCGCACAGGAAACCTGTGATGCATCCAGGAGCCAATGTTCCAGTGTCAGCTCTGGGCCAGGTGCTGCAGAGAAGCTCTGGCAGCTGCTTCCCAGCCTCTACATTCCCTCAGCTCAGTTCTTGTCAGTAGATTCAGTGAGGAGTTGGTGTGGTTGAGCAGCAAGGAAGTCTGGTGTGAAGTGCCAAAGCCAGCACAGAAGCACCAAACCCAGAAACTGCCCAGAAAATTCCCATTGTGCAGTGTTGGTGAGGGAGGTGCAGGGGTGGCTCTGGAGCCCAGGCAGGTACTGCCCTCAGCCTCTGGTTTTCCACTGCCACAGGATGCCCTGGCTTTTGGGGAGGGATCTGCACCCAGACCTGCACATCCCTGCTGCCTCCAGCTCCTCCAGGGATGTGTGTCCTCATGCTCTGCTCTCCCAGCTTTCTCCCTGCTCCAAGTGTAGGGCAAGCCAAGCTGAGCTTTCCCAGGTGAGTTTGTGTGATGAGCTGCTAAGGTGTCTGTGGGTGCAGAGTGCTGCATTCCCAGCCTGTTTATCCGGAGGTGGTGCAGGGTTCAGTCAGTCCTGGGTGCAGAAATCCTGGCTGTGTCTGGGACTCCCTGGCTGTTCTGGCCCCTGCAGCACTCAGCCCAGCATTACTGGTCTGACTCGTCTGATCCACTCATTGTTTGACCTCAAAGTGTTCTTCTTGTCTCCTTCCTTAAATCTTAAAATCTTAAGAGCAGCAGCTTGCAGAGGGCTGTGCTCCCTGACTGGGCTGTGTAATGATGGGTTACGCTGTCGCTCCTGGGACACAGTCACACAGTTCCAGTCTGGATGGTCCTGCCACCAGCTCACTTTGCTCACTCACTTCTAACTTTCTGCTCATTCCACTTTTTTGGTGATGTTTGTGCACCTCCAGCTGTTGGTGGGTGGGAGGAAATGGAGCTCAGGTCTTCCAGGGGGGGCTGGGAGAAGAAGTTGTTGAGGATTTAGATGAGGTTAAGGAGAAGTCTTGCCCCTGCCTCATAGAAGGGGGTGGAGAAGGTGGAGCCAGGCTCCGGAGGTGTACAGGGATGGGAAGAGAGGTGGCAGAGACGTCTTAAAGTGGCAACTTCCAGTACTTAAAAGGGCTTACGAGGAGGCTGGAGAGGCACTTTTCACAAGGACCTGGAGTGACAGGACAAGGGGGAATGGCCTCAAGCTGATGAAAGATTTAAATGTGATATTAGGAAGGAATTCTTCCCTGTGAGGGTGGGCAGGCCCTGGCACAGGGTGCCCAGAGCAGCTGTGGCTGCCCCTGGATCCCTGGAAAGGTCCCAGGCCGGGTTGGACGGGGCTTTGGAGCACCCTGGGAAAGTGGAAGGTGTCCTTGCCCATGGTAAGGGATGAAATGGGATGATTTTTGGGGTCCCTTTCAACCCAAATCACTCTCTGATTCCATGATTCTGACTCAGTATAGGGAAGGAGGCTGCAGAGAGGTCCTGAGACCTCTTTACCAATTTGCACAAAGCATCCTGCCCTGAATGGATGTGAGCTGGCTGGGCCGGGAACATCGTGGTGGTCCTTCCTCCTTAGGTGTGCCTGGGCTTCTGTGAAAGCTCCTGTCTGCTTTGAAGGGCAGAGTTTATTTACCCACAGTGTTTGTTTTAGTCTGCTCTCCCCAGAGGGGAACAGGATCAGGAAATAGTCGGCTAAATATACTTTTCCTATTTCCCTCCTCTCTGTCCCACACTGTAGGTGTCATTATGTGGTCTATGCAGTCAGGTCTATTTTGGGGTGATGATGTGTGGGTGCAGCTCCTTCAGCTCAGAAGCCCTGTCTGGAGACCTGCCCTTCCCAAATGCTGCTTTCCCCCAGCTCAGTGGGATGCTGGAACCCAGCTGGCTACACTGGGTGTAACTCAGGGAACAGGAGCAGAGCCACAGAGCTGCCCTGTGTGACTGTTGAGGGGGACAAGGTTGGGGCCTTCCCCTAATATATCTGTGGGACACGAGGGCTCAGAGAATGCCACCCTGGATGCTTGGTAGGTGTTTGCATATGGGGCGGTGTTGAACCAGAACAAGTTTTATCCTGAGCAAAGTGATTGTCCTCTTAGAGTAAACCTTGGAGTGATTGTCCTCCCTGCCACGCTCTTGTCCAGCTGCCTCAGCTCCTGCAAACTCAGATGTCTACAAGCTCTTCCATTTCCTGCAGGGGAGATTTCTGCCTGAATTCCCTCCGTTTCCCTGGCAGAGCCCTGCCCTCTGGCTGGGGTGGATTGGAGGTGCTCAGGGCAGATTTTCTCCCTGGTTCCATCCTGTGTCCTGGGCACTGCTGTTTTCTTTACAAACCCAGCTCTGGAAGCATCTTGGCATTTTCTGGAAGTTCCCAGGAGAACCCCAGAACTGGAGCCATGCCCTCGAAGAACTGGATCAGAGCAAAGGTCTGTGGTGCTCAGAGACAGCTGGCACTTGTGTGGGAGGAAGAAAAGGGCGCATAAAACCCCTTCCCCTCCCTGTTCTCCTCAGCCTCCTGTGCTGTCAGCTGGAGCTTTCCTGCCCTGGCAGTGTTTCCATCAGCCTCAGTGATTTTTCCTATCTGCCTTTCCCACCTACCTGCAGTGTTAAGGAGATGGAACAGGGCAGGAGCCATTACAGGGCTCTGTTGCTGAACTCCCACCTGCTACGTAGGATGTTCTTTCTGTTCCCCAGAGCAGTGCTTTTCTCTCTTATTCAGGGCACAAAAAAAGCTCTCTTACCCAGCAAGCAACTGTTTGGGTCATTTTTCCTCTTTTCCATGTGGTGTGTGATATCCCAGCCCTGCTCTAAAGCAGTGATTAATTTTCTTGGGTGATTTCCAGTGGCAGACATTATTATTATCAAAGTCTGTTATTAATTAACTGTTGTCACAACCGTTCTGTGACTGGAGATGGGGGTTTATCACTTTTACAGGTGGTTGAGGCCAACCACAAAAAAAGAGAAGTTGAAAGTATCCAGTTGGCACCAGGCTGGGGTACTCAAGACGTGACTTCCTCCTGGGATTTTGTACATAGGTACTATAAAATTATGGATTACATCTTGGAAATATGTCCATGCTAGCCCCCACAGCTCAGAGCATGTGACTCAAGTATCCAGGAAATGAGCTCACGGCAAGTCACCACCCATTAAACAACCCTGCTTGTGGGTTTAAAGACTTGCTTTTGTACAGTTGGCGTGTTAGAAAGCAGAGTTTGAAACAAATTAGCTCAACACTGGAGCAGGCTTGAGGGGTTCATAAAGGGGAGCCACCCCAGCAGTGGGGATGGGTGCTGGAGGAGGAGGGGACTGGCAATGACAGGAGGCTCTGCTCCCAGCTCTGGTCCTGGGCAGGCCCCTGAGGTCAATTCTTGGTCACTTCAAGCGTGTCCAGGGAAGGGAACAGAGCTGGGGAAGGGGCTGGAGCCCCAGGAGCAGCTGGGGGGACTCAGCCTGGAGCAAAGGAGGCTCAGGGGGCCCTTGTGGCTCTGCACAACTCCTGCCAGGAGGGGCAGTGAGGGGGGGTCGGGCTCTGCTCCCAGGGAACAGGGACAGGAGGAGAGGGAATGGCCTCAGGCTGGGCCGGGGGAGGCTCAGGGTGGAGATTACTAAGAATTTATTGATGGAAAAAGTTGTCAGGCCTTGGCGGGGGTTGCCCAGAGACGTTTGGAGTCCCCGTCCCTGGAGGTGTCCAAGGCGGGGCTGGATGTGGCACTCAGTGCTCTGGGCTGGGGACACGGTGGGCATCGGGCACAGGCTGACCCCTCANGGGCGGCGGGGCGAGGCGGGCGGGCGGAGTCTGGCAGCGGCGGCCTCGGGCCTCGGTTCGGTGTGTGCGGGGAGCGGAGCGAGGGGAGCGGGTACCGCAGCTGCACGGCCTCGGCCCGGCCCCGCGCAGCCATGTCGGGGCTCCTGGGGAAGCTGTTCGGGACAGGCGCCGGCGGGAAGGGCGGCGGGAAGGGCCCGTCCCCGCAGGAGGCGATCCAGCGGCTCCGCGATACGGAGGAGATGCTCAGCAAGAAGCAAGAGTTCCTGGAGAAGAAGATCGAGCAGGAGCTGGCGGCCGCCCGCAAGCACGGCACCAAAAACAAGCGCGGTGAGCGGGGGGGGCCGGGCCGCGCCGCCCCGAACGCGGGCAACAGGTCGGGAGGGCCCTTGGGCAGCGCAGACGCGTCTGTGCTGCTGTATTTTATACCTGGAGCCTTCATTTCTATACCTTGGTGCCTTTATTTTGAACCTACTGCCATTATTCTATCCCTCCGCGCCCTGTCCGCGCGCCGTCCCGCCCTTGCCGGCGGGATTCACGCCCCGGCCGCGTTTCCTCGCTCTGAGGGGAAGGACGCCTCTCCTTCCCCTTCCCCCATGGGAATGCCCCGTGTGGGAGTCGCGTCACTGCCTCGTGATTTCCATGTCGCGATAGTGCTGGGCTCCTCCGTGACGTTCCCTTCCCGTCCCTGCCGCTCTCACTTGAGGAGAGGTCAGGGCAATATCCCGGCGCTGGCTGCATCTGGAAGAGCAGGGCAGCACCGTGCGATCAGGCCTTGGTTTGCCCTGGTGGCGTTTTTAATTCTACCCAACAAAAATCTTTACCAAAACCCTGCTTGATGTAAAGCTTTGGTTAAATCTATGTTTATTTTCGTCAGCTCTTAGCAAAAGTTCTGAGCGCGTTGGGGAGCGCAGGAGTCACAGCTTTAATGTATGTGTTGTTTATGGTCTGTGGGATGAAGAACATCCAGGGAGAAAATTGGGCAGCATTAAAAGGGTTTCTGAAAAACAGGCAGGTTAATACTCCTGGGAATAACTAAGGTTATGCTTGTGGTTTGTTTTGTGTTCTCATGGAAATATTAATTTTTTTGGAAACAGTGTTCTGGAGTTTATTCCCACTCCTCAGCCCTCTCCAAGAGGCTCTTCCACCCACACTCCTAAAGCTTCTAAATGGAGTTGGTGTTTCTCAGGTGGAACTTGCCTTCCCTGGGCAGGTCTGGCTGTGTTTTCCAGGCAGTGCTTGATGTGTCTGTCTCCGGAGATAAGGCAGTCTCACGTTACGTATTCCAGTGCTCTGAAAACAAACTTCTTGCTTGTTTTAGCTTGGTCATTAAAAGTTTTCAGGAAAGCGCATCCTGATTTCCATGTGGATGTTGCCCTCTCTGTGCAGGAGCAGGAGTGGCTCTGCCTGTGGCCCAGGGAGCTGCTAACACAGTCTGGCAAGGGTTAATTGGAAGTAATTCCTCTTAGGAGTTCCGTGTTCAGTCAGCACTTTGAGCCTCCTTCCAGACTCCAGAACTTCCCTGTGTGTGGGTGACGTGGATGGAGCCGCGGAGGGCTCAGGGATTGTGTCAGAGGACCTCAGCAGAGCCTGACTGCAGGCTTAACCAAGTCAGTTCTAAATGAAATACATTGCAGCAGTTCTAATAAGTGAGCCTGTGCTGTGTTTTTTGGCCTAGTTTGGTAACGAGCTCAAAAGGAGAACTAAAATGTGTCTCTGTCTGCAGTTTCTTCATCTTTTGGGTCACTCTGGGCCTCTTGAACTTCTAAACTTTCTGTTCAGGTCTTTGTTTCGCTCTGCTGTAAACCCATCTCTCTCTGTCGCCCTTCAGAACCTCGGCCAGGGGAGGGATTAAATTTCCTTGGAGGTGGAGGAAGGAGGAAAACCTGCCCATGCACCGGCAGGGTTCTGGGTCAGACTAATTGAGGCTTGCAGCAGCACAGGAGCCTGAGGAGTAATTAAGGAGCTGTGAATAGGAGAAGGGTAGGGGTGGGTTTCTGCTGGAAAACGAAACCACTCTTCTTTTCAGGAACTGAGAGGCCAACTGTTCTTACTGGGCTGTGAGTTAAGGCAGTTGATTGTCTGTGGCTGGCTGGGAAGTGAATTCCCCTCAGGACACGCTCATTTTTTCTGAGTTCAAGTTGTCAGTCATCAGCTGACCTCCTACAAATTGCATTTTTTTAATATTCAGATATTGGATTTTTCCTTCTCTAACTTCAGGCTGGTGTATAATCCATAATCTATGCGATTTTGATGCAAAGTCATTTAAATCCATATTTTAACTGAAAATAAAAATATATTGGTTTTCAATATATTGTGAAAGTGTCATATCCTTTGATATATTTAAAATGCTTTCAAGTAAAACTGAACAAAATATAATTAGCTAGAGATTATTTTAAGTGTTGGATCAACTTTTAAAAATCTAAATTTGAAGAATCCTTAGGCTTAGTTCTCCAAGATTTAATCACTTCACTCTGGAATCCCTGCTGTTCCTGGAGGATCGGATCTCCTGTGGATGGTACACATTTGTGGACAGCTGGGCAGTCCTGCTGATGGTCCTGGAAGCTAAAAGAAGGTGATAAAGTGGGGCAGGGAGTTTACCTGGAAGCTTAAAGCCACCTTGGGAAAACCTGGAATGGCATTTTTGTTGTCCCAGAGGAAAGCCGGGTGTCTGGCACACTTGAGGAAACAAAAGGAAGCATTCTCTGCTCCCCAGCACACTGGGTGATTGTTCACGTGCCAAGTGAGCTGCTTTCCAGGGGCTCATTCACTCATTCCTGCAGCACTTCTGGAGTCTAAGGAAAGCTTAATCTAAGAAATTTAGAGGCTTCTGGTTCCTGTACCTGCCTCAAGCACATGCAGGGTTTTGTTAATTTATGAATTTATTTTACGTGTGTATTTTTTGTAATCCGTGTTTACGGTGTCCAGGCTGTGTAACCAGACAACTCAGGAAATTCTGAGGTTATAATAAGGAACTTTGTAGTATAAATTTCCTCAGTCTGTGTTGTTTCTTGGCATGGCAGGCTTTCAACTTGTATGAGAAGTTCTGAGTGTGCTGGGGAGACCAGCAGTGATGGCTTTAATGTGCTTGCCGTGTTTTGTCCATGGGATGAAAAGCTATCAAGATTAATTATCATTAGAAGGGTTTTTTGAAAACTGGCAAGTTACTCTTCCCTCTTCTGGGAGGAACTTGGGTTATGCTTGTGCTTTGTTTTGTGTTCTCATGGAAATGTTGAGTCTTTTGAAAACAGTGTTCTGGGGTTTGTCCCCACCCCTCTAAGAAGCCCTCCCACACTTTAGCTCTGCCTCATAGAGTAGTGGATTTACTCTTCTCAACGAATTTCTAGAAGCAGCAGCAGTACTGACTAATTTGAACACTTATCAGCCAGTATTTACATCCGCCCTGAAAATCAAGTTTGCTCTAACAAAAGCAGAGTGCAGCTGTGAGCCTGATGCTCTGGGAGCCCTGTGCTGCTGCCGTGTCCTTTTATTCCGCTCCAGTTTGTCCGCGGCGTTGTTTCATCTGGGATGTTTCCTCAGCGCTCCAGCCTCGTGGTACAAGCTAAGCTGCTCCATCTCTTCCAGGGTTCTGCAGCTCTGGGGTTCAGTGTTCAGTTTCAGGGGAGTTTTAAGCTGATCCTAATCACTGCTGCTCTGGTGTTTCTGTTCCTGTGGATGTGCCTGATCACGCAAAGCTGAGCTTTGTGAGCCAGAAGAATAGCACAGGCACACAGAGGAACAAGGGGTGAATTCCTTGAGCTCTGACTCCCTTGGATATAACAGTTCCACAGTCTGCTTCTCCTGGAACCCAAAGCTCAAGTTATGTCTCAGTGTGAAGATAACAGCAAGGAGAGAAACCCAGTGCTGCCTTAGAGTGCCAGTGTTAAAAGCAGCTCCCTCAGGTTCAGATCCGGGGTGAGTGGATGCAGTTTTGTGCCTGCCTGCCACTGATCCTACCTTTCTGTTAGTTAATACTAGGGCCAGAAACAGTGGAATGGGTTAAAAGCCAGTATTGTGCCAAAATATATTCAGGCTTTACCAGAAGAGTGACATTTCATGGATTTTTCCTCCGCTCTGGTTTCTGTTAGTGAGCAGTTTTTCCTTCCTAATGTCAGAGTTTCTCTTTTCACTGTACATAAATATAGTGTTGGGTTTTTTTCCCATCACTGAGTACACGAAACAGATGCAAACCCACTGCAAGACCCCTGCTGTATAATTCAGGCTTTTCCTGGAAAGTGAACACTCCTGTTCTCTGCCCAGCACCAAAACCAAGCAAACCCAAGGAGGCTGGGCGTGGGCTGAAGTCCTGACTTCAGGCCCAGTGCTGCCTCAAGTGATGGTGTGTGATGGAAACGAACTGCTTACATCCCTTTACCGTCTGTTAGCTGTCCCGTCAGTCTGTTGATCTGATTTCCCTGCAGCTGGAGGGTTCTGGTGTCAGAGCTGCCCGTGTCAGGGAACCTGCCTGGAATGTCCAGCTGGGACTGGCTGAGTGGGGCTGCGCCAGGAGCGGCCCTGCCTGTTCCTCTGTGCTGCTGGTGGTGTTTGTGTGGGCAGGGCATGACTTGGATTAGCTTGCTGAGCCAGAGAAAACCCAACTCTCATGAAGAAAAAAAGAAAGAAAAGTTGTTTTCCACACTTAACCACACAAATGCTGGAGCTGGCTGGGAGAGGGAGGTGGGAATTTGATGGGAAGGAGGAGGGAGGGCAGTTCTGGCTCTCCTGGCAGCAGTCCCTGCTCAGAGGCACTACCTGTGGTAACACCTGAGGGTGACCTGGGATCTCCCAGCGAGGGACACAGGCTCGTTAATTAAGTCAAGGCAGCAGCGCGGGATGGGTTGGCTTGTTTGGAGCTGGGTGGTGCAGACCTGGCGGTGAGGGAGGGGAAAGCTGCAGCCTCAGCTCTGGGCAGGGGCAGAGGTCCGGGGGGCCTGTGGGTGTGTGCGAGGCCTCAGCCGTGCTTTGTGCTTGCCTGCTTGCCGAGAGAAGTGACTCTCCTCCCAGAATCAAACAATGGGACCCTGGTTTTGTTTCCATGAATCAAGAGGTGCTGATGTAGGCAAGCACAAGTCCTGCAGCACTTCCAGCTCATCTTTAGGCCCTCAGCCTGCCTTCTCTGTTTTAAGTCACAGGCTAATGCAAAACTGATACTTGAGTTCCAGGTGCTTCTCCATCACCCAGGGCTTCGGTGCAGGAATACTGGTGGCAGTGCAGGCCTGAGTCCTTCATCTTCCCCCGAGGTTAATGAGATGGGCATTCATTTCCCACTTGGCTTGGGAAAAGTGATAATTGCTGGTTTTAATCAGATCTTAAAAAACAAGAGGAACCTTCTCCTTTGGGTTCTATCTTGCTACATTTAGCAGAGGTTTTGGGAGACAAGACTCTCTGGTATAAAACAGTTTGGGAGCAGTCGCAGGATTCACAAACTCCTTTTTAAAAACTGCTTTAAAAAGTGGCATAAAAAAACCCCAAACCCTGTCGTGCTGCCAGATATGATTTGGTAATTGTATTTGATGCAATACATCCTTCCTCTGCTCCTGTACTGTCAGGAGGGAAACCTGGCGTGTTTGCAGCTACTGACTTTGTGTTTATTACTTTTTCTCTCAAATTGTATTAGATGTTGGATTCTAGTATCTCATTAAACTCCAGGCCTAATTGCTGAATCCTGCTCCAGGGCTCCTAGGCTATTTCAAAAACTATAATTTATAGGTGAGGCAAATCATCAATTTGGTTTAGCCTTCTTTTACTTATACTTGTGCTGAGTTGTGGAGAGTTTATTTGGACTGGGATGCTGCAAAATTACATTACCATTTCTGTTTTTTGGGTATGTGATGTTTGTCTCAGAGACTTTGGGCTGTGGTATGAGCAGCAGGTTGTGGCCTGATTTTTGCAGCCAGCAGAGTGTGGGGTTTAAAGTAAAATCTTGTCATTTACTCACACCACTTAAAGATGGATGATTCTTCCAAAACTAAAAGCTGGAGCAGCTCTCATCCTTGACTTTCCATCAAGTTTGCAGCTGGGTGTCCAGCAAACTGGAACTCCTGGCACAAGGTGCCTCAAACAGGATGCAGTTGGAGAATCCCGAACAGGCCATGTTGTCCCGAACATCAATGTTGTCAGACTTCTGCCTTTCCCTGAGACAGCCCAAGGTCACAGCAGAGCTCATGATAAGAAGGTTGGTTCTGCTCTGAATCATCCCCCTGAGTCTTGGAGCAGGCATCCAATTCCTGAAGGGAGGGCTGGAGCCCCTCTGCTCTGGGACAGGCTGGGAGAGCTGGGAGTGTTCACCTGGAGAGGTGAGGGCTCCGAGGAGACCCTTCCAGGGCCTCAGGGGGCTCCAGGAGAGCTGAGAGGGGCTTGGGACCAGGGTCTGGATGGCAGGATAAGGGGGAATGGCTTCACACTGACAGTGGGATATTGGGAAGGAATTCCTTCCTGTGAGGGTGGGCAGGCCCTGGCACAGGGTGCCCAGAGAAGCTGTGGCTGCCCCTGGATTCCTGAAGTGTCCAAAGCCAGGTTGGAGGGGGCTTGGAGCAGCCTGGGGAAGTGGAAAGTGTCCCTGCCCAGGGCAGGGGTGGCACTGGGTGATCTTTAAGGTCCCTCTCAACCCAGACCACTGTGATTCCATGGAACCTTCCTTGTGGCCAGTACCGAGGGCAGTGGAGCGGCCACAGTGACCCAGCACTGGTGGGACACAGAAGAGCACAAGTTCCCCGTGTGAAGCTCAGTGCCAGGCTGTGGCAAGGCAGTAACAGTTCTGTCCATGATGTCCTTCCAGTGTGAAGCCCAGCTGGAAAAGCTCTGCTGTGGCTTCCCCTGGGTTCACTGTTGAGATGAAGCCTTGCCAGTTACCAGTTTCTAGGAGCTAACACAATTATAGGGTAATTGTGTGGGCAGCTGTTGTCTTGCAGCTCTCGACTGGTGGCAGTGAATGATAGAAGTCTGGAGTTTTCCAAATAACCAGTATCACACCTCTCCTGCATTTACTGGGATGTGATGGGATGTGCAGCAAGCCAGGGCTGTGTTGCTCCTGTGGTGGGGTGTAAGTGTCACCAAACGTCCACATTGTGTGTGTTCCTCAAGGCTTGGCAGGATTTCATCCGGGTTTAAGGACCCTGTGTTTGCTTCAGGTGCACAGAGGTTGCTCAGATGTAGTAGAACTGAAAAGAGAAATGCCAGAGTGACAGGAACATCTGTGGTATTCAAACATTTGGAGGTGATTTTGGTTGGTTATGAAATAAAACCAATTAATAGAAAGCAAACTTCATCATGGGCTCCCTGGGAACTGTGCACAGTCACTGCATCTCCAGTGAAGGTGGTGCCTTCTGAAAATGCCTTGGCAGCTCTCCATGGTGAGCTCTGCATGTTGCCTGTCCTTGGAGGAGAGTGAGAGGCAGAAAGGTTTTTTTGTGGGTGCTTCCCTGGCAGCCCCATCAGCAGGAACTGATTTTATTGCTTAACCTGGCTCTGGAGCTGATCCCAGCCTCAGAGCATGGGATTCCTGTGAAAAACTGCAATTCAGCCTCAAAAAAGTACTGCAGTGTTGCCACTGGAGTGTTTGGAGGTTGAGTCAAGAAGTACAAACTTGTTAAAAAGAAATATGTTTTGTCTTACTTGCTTTATAACTTTTGGCTTTCTAAAGGTTTCTGTTCTGAGCTTTTTCCCCGTAGTCGTTGGTGTTGGAATCTCAGCATTCACAAAAAAAGTACTTTTTCACATCCCAAAATATCTCATCTGGGGAAGTTAGGCTGTTAAGAGAAATGCTAAATATTATGACAGCATCAACGAAATTCTTAGACTTGGCAGCGCTCTAATAATAATGGTTCAGGGCTGGAAAATGCCTGATGGATTCCCAGGCAGCCACTCTTTTAATTCCCCAGCAAGAAAAGGTTTGAAGTGTGCCACTTCAGGGTAGGATCTTCTGAGTTTTGTGAATTAATTACAAAAACACTGTTCATCTTAGGGAACAGGGTTGTTTGGTTTTTTTTTTCCTGTGAGAAAACAGCATTTTGTGATACTTAAGAGCTACTTCTATTCCTGCGAAGCTGAACCTGATGCATTTCTGGCAGGGATTCAAAGGAAGATTCTGAGTTTTCACTGGAATTCTCTTTAACAAGGTACCTTTAGAACCACAAAATAAAGAAGAAACCCCATAAAGAGTATTTGCAGACTGTGAGAATCTCAGGGACACCTTAGGGAACATACATTTCTCATCCTAAAAGTTTGGTTGAATACTGAATAGTTATCTCATTTCACATCAGAATTTTACGTGTGTATCAGAGAAGGTGCATATTTCTAACCAGCGAAGTTAGTGGCATTTGAAAAGAGTAAGAGAGGATAATTTACTCAGGCAGCCTTATAAAATAGGTAATTTAGTTTGGAAAGAAGAAATGTGTTTTGGGTAGATCAGCTTTGCAGATGCCTTGCAATCCCCTGCCATCATCCAAAGACACGCAGGACCCTGCGGACTGAGACACTGAAAATTGGGAAATGCAGTGCAAGCTTTGCTTCCAGAGGGTGGATCAGATTTCAAGGAATGGTTTGAATTGAAGCTTCAGGATGGTTTTGGCTGAACCAGCATTTCTTAGACTAGTGCCAGCTCCTGGGTGGAACAAAGCTGTCTCTGTAACTGGGATTTCTCGTTCCTGCTTTTCTCATTTGAACTTCAAGGCTCACTGTAGATGACTTTTTTTTTCCTTTTTTTTTTTTTTNTTTTTTTTTTGGACAAAACTGTTCCAGAGTTGCCTGGAGATTATTTTACAGAGGATTATTGACCAGAGGGGTGTTGTCTTGACATTCAAGGGACAAAGGAATCACCTTCCAAGGCTGAAGGAAGCCCCTCTGAGCTGTGGATGTCCCTGGTGCAGGGGCTGAGCTGATGCTCTGACAGAGCCAGGGTGCTGTGAAGGTGCTGCTTCCTCTTGTGTTTGGCTGTTGCTGTATCACAGCCCTGACTGCTGCTCTGCAGATGCTTTTGTCTTTATCTCTTTGGTGTGTTTCTTTTGTACATTTATAGATTTTTACAGCAGGAGTGTTTGTTGTTTTGTTTCATCTCTTGAACGATAGACTAAATGTTCTGGCCCTGCTTTGCTCAAGAGGAAGTTGTAATCTTGTATTTTAAAAGATTAGGCAGAAACCACCTTGTTATTCTCTGCCTGGGTTTGGGTGCTTTATTGAAATAGTTAATCAGTCACAATCTCTGAGCTGGGAAGAGCTGCCTTCCTTTGAGGGCAGGGTTTGCAATCTTTATTAGAGTTTTAATGAACAGGCAGAGAAAGACAAGGGAATGACCAAGCCTTAGCTCTGCGCATGGTTCCCTGCTAAAAGTGCACATTTCCCAAAAGAAAGGCACAGGAGACTGCTGCAGACAGGCCCTGGCATCAGGGAGAAATGTGGATCCTGGCTTTTAGACCTGAATATATCCCTGAGACAGCAGAGCTCTCAGGAGGTGATCCTCATGGCAAAGGAACTCCTGCTGCTGTGCCCAGGATCAGCACTGGAATTGATGAGGATTTATTTACAACCATCCTTTGGTTCCTCTGTGTCCCAACCACTTGGACAGCACAGTGCTTAAAATCACACCTGGCTTTTTGGACCTCTGACATTCTGTGTTCTGAGACTCACCTGGGATGAGCCTTCCTTGGTATGGCCTGGATGCCTTTGTATTGAACCAACACAGACAATCTTGGTTTAGCAGTTCCTGGAGCCATCAAACCCCTGCAGAAATGTTCTTAGTCAAGGCAAAACTCAGCGTTTGGTCAGTCTGTAGTGACCAGTCTTTTAATCTTCTCGTGGCATCGGGGGATAATTTGTCAGTGGCTTTAAATTCCCTTTGTAAGTTTTTTTTTTGAGATCTCAGTAGCGAGAGAGGAGCAGTTGCTGCCCGGGATAAAGCTCCTCTCTGCGGGCAAGGCAGGCAGTTACTGCTTCCACCTCCCGGTGCCCCTTGTTTATCCCGTTCCAAGGACAGCCAGGATGCTGTTCCTGATTAGATCTGCTGCCGAGGCGAGTGCTGGGAAGATGGAATGGTATTTTCAGAAGCAGCAAAAAGAATTCCGCTCCTTTCTGCGGTGCCCGTTACAGATGGATGCGCGGGGTAACGCGCAAAATGCTCTTCCACTGTTGATTATCTCAATCCTCTTAATGCCTGGGCTTGCAGCTCAAGGGGCCAAGGCACCCCAATTTGGGCAGCTCCTCTGCAGCTCTTGCACTCTTTATCATTTTGGCGTGGCTGACATTTGGTGCACATTATTTTCTGAGGCTGCTGTGGAACTTTCTCATGCCATACTAATATTGCTGCTGTCCCCGAGCCCTGGCATCTCTGCTGCTGCCATTTCCGCCAGAGAGAATGCAAGAATGAGCTGTGAGATGAAGTTATTTTTCCCTCAATTGGATTAATCACAGCTATTAACTCCAGTGTCTTCCCCTGGAGGAGAAGCCTCTCTTTTTCAGGTGTCAGTGTGAGTTTTGGGAGGGTTTTGCACCTGCACTGCGTGGGGAGAAATCCTCTGGCATCATCAACGCTTCGACCTTGGTCAGGTGTATTTTTGAATTCAGTGGAACTCCTGAGTTCTATTCCCAGTGCTCTTTGCTCCTCTCAAGCTGAAATGTGTTTTTGCCAGAAAAACTTGAAGTTCCAATTATGTAGAGCAAGCCTTGTTCTTCCGTGTTTTTATCTGCTGGTCTACTCTTTTCTGCTAATGATATTTAAAAGCATCAATTCCACAGCATTGCTGTGTCCATAAATATCCCAGGAACACTGCCTGTCCTGCCAGTGTGTAAGGAATATTTATTTGCAGGAGGGCTGTTGATTTTTAACAAAACCACTGACATTCATAGTCAGTTCTCCCTCTCTGAATGCAATACCAGGTAGTAAAATTATATTTTTATTATCCTGCAAGCTGCTTATCACAGTGAACATTCGTCTCATTTGACTAACAAACTGCTGTAAATATTGCAGAGAAAATCATTAGACTTACAACAGTTCATTTAATAATAATAATTTGCCTATACACAGGTTAAAATAATTCGAAAGACATCAAATTCTTACAGATGGCATTTCTGGAGGACAAAGTGAAATTACCTGGGTGAGCAGTGATGTTTTTTCTGACTGATGTGCTGACAGAGGGGGGAGCCTGGCTGGATGACTCTGCTCTTTCCATTTCTGGGTGTTCATTAGTCAGGAGTAGTGACAGAACCGTGACACGAGCTCCTGCTTCTCACTTGTGTTGGGGGGCTGGGTCCTGTCGTGGCGACATCCCAGTGAAACCCTGGATTCTTGGGAATCACCATGGTCAAACAGGAGGTGTAGAACTTCTACAGCTTCTTGCAGAAGAACTTCTACTTCTGCAGTTTCTAGCAGCGGGGGTTACCTCAGAAATTCAAATAAGCAGAAAATGAAAATAGAATTCTGCAGTTCGATCAAAGGCCGGAAATAAAAAAGCCAACCAACAACCAATGACGAGCCATCCCCCAAAAAAACCCAAACCAAAGCAAAAAGCAGAGGAAGGAATAGTTTTTTATGTGTTAAACAGTTTGAAAAACGTTCTTTGAATGTAGTTTTAGGCATGTTTTACATTCAAGAAATTGAAGCAGCCTGCCCAGATCTCACTGGACTCAGCTGCAGTTTTATTCCTCTCTGGAATCTGCTGTTTTCTTTGTGAGAATTTCTCTGTAAAAAGGAACTGCAGAGATCAGTCTGATGCTCATTAACACAGAGAAATTTTACATTCCTTTGCCAATGGAAAAGAGGTAATAAACTGTTGCTATCCATTTTAACTGGTCAGAGCTCTGGGGGGCAATCTTTACGAATAAAAACTGGCTCCAACATCCTTGTCACAGCTGATAATAAAGACAATTAATATATCAAAATGTCATATGGAGAAGGGCATTTTGAGCCTACTCACTGTCTCCTGATGGATGGCAGGAGTCACCCTGGTAGTTTTAAATGTAATACCTTTAATTTAATTATAATAATAATTATATATGAATATATATAACTCCTTCTCCCCCAGTCACTTGTATTCTCTAAAAGCTTTATCACAATTCAGATAAAGTGCAGCTCAGGTTTGTTATCTGCTGTTTGGTTTTTTTAGAGGATCTTTTAAGTGCTTGCAATTCATTCTGCCCATTGGACTTACAAGTTAAAACATCCCCCCTGTGCCTGGTAAGGAGAAGGCGGGGGTTGTAAAGGTTGTCTGAAACACTCTTCCCTGGCAGGTTCTTGCTGTTGTCTTGTGAGAACTGCCCTTGGAACGATCAGATATTTTTGCTGTCATTGAGGGTTGTTAAATCCCCTCTTAGAGCAGCTGGTGACGTGGGCTGCTCCTGCTGGTTTTTATGTCACAGGGATATTCTGCTTTTTATGTCACAGGAATATTCCAGAGTGAGTTCAGCCACTGATCCAGCTGAACCTCTGGGTATCAGGCCCTGTGCAGGAGCTGCTGTGAGAGGCTGGCCCAGCCATCTGGAAATCTTGCAGGGCTTTTGGCTCCAAGATAAGGAGTTTGTCCCACTGCTGGAAAGCTGAGATCAGCTGTTTCTAGAAAATTGTGCTGGGTGATCTCTACAACACGTTCTAGGGCATGATGAGTGAACTCTGGCTGGCCAGAGGATAAATGCTTTTAACTTATTGTATAGTCACAAGTCCTGCTGAAGCAGTTCTGCAGCAATTAAAGCTGGCTATAAATTGGATTTCTGCCTCTGTAATTACTGTCTTGGAAGCAGTGAAGGCATAATTCGGGGTGTGGGTGCTGAGGAGAGCCTTTGCTGTGGCTGTTTGATGTGATAGGAGCCTTTGAGAAGGGCAGAGGGAGCCCTGTCCCACTCTGATTTCAAACACACACGCTTCTTGCATGTGCATGATGCTACAGGACATTGGTACCCCGCTGTCGCTGGTTCTTATTTATTTCTGATTTTGGAAAAGGGTTTTTTTTGAGCAAAAGAGCCAATGTAATTCCCTTCAGATGAAGTTTTTATAGCTTTGTCTTTAATAAAAAAAAAACGTGTTACTCTGGCAGTTCATAGGATTTCAGTAGGTTCCTGATCTTTGGCCTTAGGAAGGAGAGGAGAAAATAATTGTCTTCCTTGGTCTGAAGGGGTGGGAGACAAAAAATACCACAAATCCTTGTTAAGTTTAAGGGCAGTGCAGTTCTGGTGCACAGTGGTGTGGGTGGGAATGGGAGGGACAGGGTTACCCAACAATCCTGCTAAGAACTTGTGATCCTTCCCCATGACTCTTGCAATGTTTGCTGTCTGAGCAGCTTGTTTTAAACACGAGCAAGAAATGCAGACAAACTAACTGTTCTCAGGGAAAGCTGGAGTGGGGAGCTGTATATAAACTGTAGCACTTTACTTGGCTTTGTATAACGTTATATAATGCTGTAAAATCTCTGGTTTTGCCAGTAATTCTCCATGAGGCGTAGAATTCTCAATAAAGAACGTCCCCTTGTTCTCAGGCATTTCCCCAGCATCTGTCACTATATAAACACAGCTATTAACAGCTTTTATCTTTCCGAGCAAGAAAACTTCGTATATCCTTAATTAAACCATTAGTGCAGAATGAACCAGCCTAAATATCCCAGCAATGTGTTGCTCATCACTTTATGATCTGGCATAAAGCTGGAATGTTTGGGATATTTGTGTTGTGCCTCATTCTGCAGAGCAAACATTGTCCTTTGAAAACCCCGTTCTCACTCCTGTCAAACACGTGGATGTTGGACTGGCCCCAAAACTGGGGAGATTTACTGGCAGCTGGAGAGAAAGTCAGTGCAGAGGCTTGCTTTGGGTCCTCAGCTTCTCTGGGAACAGCTGAGATGTTTTTACTGGCTTCCCCTAAATAATCCTGAGCTACTTTGTGTGCTTGGCACCCTTAGCTGGGCCTTCCCATAAAAAAAGTGCTTTTTTTGTACTCTAACACATTAGTTAATTTGAAATTACCCAAATGCAGCATACTCATAACCAGCTGCAGAGCTGAAGCTCTGTTTAGGACTTTATCTTGCAGGACTGTCAGCATCTCAGGATGGCATCTGCCAGAACACCCGGGGTGCCTGGGGGCTCCATCAGCTTTTAGGAGAGCAGCCACTTTGTGTGTGCTGCTGAAACATCTTCATCACATCCCCAGGTTATCAGCCCTCTGGAAGGGGAGATAAGGGAAGCTGTCTCTTGTCAGGATTTCCTACTCCTTGTTTCCTGCTCTCCTTAGCAGATTCTGCTTGGAAATAACGTCTCTCAGAGATTTAAAGCTTTTATTTGCCACTGTTCCTGGTGTGTGTGACTGAGCTTTTGGAAGGCCCAAGCCTGATTTTTAGCAGAGCCGGTCCTGTGTCACATGAAGTGGTTTCTGCTGTGAGACTCAGAGATCAGAGCACTGAAGAAGTGCTGTGTGTGTGCCTGGGTGCAGGAACTGAGGGCGAGGCTGTTGGAGCAGCAGCCTGGGGCTGAGGTGAGGTTTAAACTATGACCAGGGCTGTCCTGGAGAGGTCAGCTGAGTCCAGAGCCGGGGGGAAGTGGCAATGCCACGAAGGGAAGCTGTTCTTGTGTCTTACTCCATGTGACACGAGGTGTTTGATGCTCCAAGCCCGTGCAGCCTGGCCTCCGACACTTCCAGGGCTGCGGCATCGACCGCGTCCCGTACAGCTCCGTGTAAAGGTAGCTCGTGTTCCCTGTCTGGAATGTTCTGTTTCAGGAATGGCCATGCCCGTGATTTCTGTCCAGGTGTCTTGGGAAGAGCTGGCTGTGGGCTGTTGTCACCTGCTGGGTGCTCCCCAGTGTGGGTGGGGCAGGTTGGACCAGTCCTCCCACACTGATCCCCAGGGGTGGGAGCTGTCCTGGGTGGGCTCCTCCTGCACAGCCCATGCTGTACCAGTGCAGCAAACTGCTCGAACCACCTTCAGGGAGGGCTTCTCTCAGCTCAGGCTGTTGCGTGGACACCTTCTAGGAGGGGTAACACAAAACATACATAAATCCCAGCATTTTTAGAACGTGTGTTTCACATTTAAGTGCAAAGCCGAGGGAGCGTTTCTCCTTGGATTTGAACAAGCTGCTTCTCCCAGGGGTTCAGCAGGAGTTGGGGACCTGCAGCAGCACAAGGACCTCATCTGGGAGGAGCTGCACCAGTAGTGCTGCCTTCCTGTGATGGGGTGAGGCTGAACAAGGGTGGTTTTGGTGGATGAGCTTGGATCGAAGCTTTCTGTTTGTTGTAGCATGGTCTCTGTGGTGTGTTAGGAGTGAGTCTGGGCTGGCATCCTGCTGTGACAGGTGATGGCCACGAGGCAGCAGCCACCTCTGAAGAACTTTGTTGAAGGAGGCAAATCAAGGGTTGGGCAGCATGGTTTATCTGGGGAGAATTGCCAGCATAGAGCATGCTAAGTGTTCCTGTGTGCTGAGTGGCATTGGTGCAAGGAATGGCTCTTCTGGGCACAAATCTCATCTGTCCTGCCCTGCCCTTTGCTGTGCAGCTGCCCTGCAGGCCCTGAAGCGCAAGAAGAGGTACGAGAAGCAGCTGGCACAGATAGATGGCACGCTATCAACAATTGAGTTCCAGAGGGAAGCCCTGGAGAATGCCAACACCAACACTGAAGTGCTTAAGAACATGGGTTTTGCTGCTAAGGCTATGAAAGCTGCTCATGACAACATGTAAGTTACTCCCTCCTCCATCTTTCCGTGGGATCTGTAGTTTGGCATTTGTTAGATCTGCTGAATGCCAGGTGTTTCAAACCAAAGGTGGAGCTGGAGCAGCAAAGTCCTCTTTTGAAAGGCTCTCACTTAAACTAAAATTGAGCAAAGTGCACCAATATCGATGTTTCCTCAGTTTACTACTGTTTTATTTTCTAAATTTATCCAAAAGCTGGGTAGCATCCGTGTGGTCTAAAAAAAAAAAAAAAGGGAGCCTGCAGCTTGTAGCAGCCAGATTTTTAAACCTCAAGGAGGGTCTTAAAACTTGTTTTTCTGCAGTGGAGTTGGTGTATGTAGCGATAATTAGAGGTAAAATTGCATTAAGGGAATGTTGTGCTTGCTTCACAAGCAGATATTGTGGATGTAATAATGCTGAATCAGGGAAGAGAGCAAATTATTATTAACATCAGTGGTGCAGAACAAAACCTCTCCCTGGTGTCTGTATAACTGCTGGGAGCTAAGCTTGCAGGGAAAAGTTAAAAATACATCTTTAATCGTGTTGAGACCAGGGGGATAAAACCCAGACTTGCATGCAAAGTGTATTTTGGGAAAGGGCCTTGGAAATGTCACCATGGTGTGGCATTTCTGCAGAACCCAAGAAATACAGTGTTGATTGGGAAGGTGCCTGCTGGTACTGAATTCTTTCCTTTCTTTTCCAGGGACATTGATAAAGTAGATGAATTAATGCAGGACATTGCAGAACAGCAAGAGCTAGCAGATGAGATCTCTACAGCCATCTCCAAGCCAGTAGGATTTGGGGAGGAATTTGATGAGGTATGGCTTTCACTTTGCTTCTGTCTGTACCAGTGAGTCATGGAATCCTCTGGGTTGGGAAGCCTTGGGATCAGGGAGTCCAACCACTGACCAGTTCTGCCAGCCCCATCACTAATCCTGAGCACCACGCTGCACGGCTTTGAAATCCCTCCAGGAATTGTGACCCCTAGGAGATCTTTCTCTGGAGGTCTGCACGTTGTATGTGCCTGGCTGCAGGACTGGGCTGTGAAATCTCTCCTGGAGTTGTTGGTGGCTGTGATCTGGACTTGATGGTTAGAATGGTCTGGATGGCCTGACCTGACAATATTTGGACTTGGATTTCTCCTTCCCTCCTCTGCTTTCCCTACCCTTCTCACCCTCCAAGAGATCAAGTACAGGAATCACATCAGAATCAGACTCCTCATCTCCTCACTTTGCTCTGATCCTGTGCATCTGTGCTATTTTCTTTAATAATATGTTCAGCTATATCTGATTGTTACTAAATATGACTTAAAGTTCCTTCTTTCTTCTTTTTTTCTCCTTGAAATCCTAGGATGAACTCATGGCAGAACTAGAGGAACTAGAACAAGAAGAACTAGACAAAAACTTGCTGGAAATCAGTGGTCCGGAGACAGTACCATTACCAAATGTGCCCTCGATATCAATACCCTCCAAGCCAGGTATGGATCAACCTTTACTGAAACATCCTGGATCATTAAAAGTGTGCTTATTAATCTGCCAGCTCCTTGGATTTTGGAGATCTGGCTGCAGGCAGCACGGACATTTCGCTTGGAATTGCTTCCTGAATCCCAAATCACACCCAGTGCCATTTCTGTGTGAAGGGCACCTGCCTTTCAGAAGAAGCACAAAAATCGCTCCCTGTCACAGGGGCAGCTGTTTCCTGCTCCAGCTCATCCAGGTTATCTGCAGCCTGGATGATGCTCGGGGTGCAGTGGAGGTGTGGGAGAAGGGAGCCTTTTTCCAGGTGCTGCTGGACCAACAAGGAAGAAACCTCGACAAGACACCCCGAGGTTGTAAAAGGGAGGACAGAGTGAATTAACTCATAAAATCATTGAAGTTGGGAAAGACCTCCAGGGTCATCCAGTTCAGATTCCCCCATGGATCCATGCTTCCCTGCTGCTGCTTTGGGCTTTAATTTGATCCCTGCTTTTCTGGCCTTTGGGAGGACCTTCCCTTGGGGTCCCCTCTTTGGGAAGGCTGTGGGTTCCTCTGCAGTACCCAAGCCAGGCAGCCCCGAAGTCAGGGTCATGCCAGTCCCAGAGCACACATACCCAGGGAATTTCAGCTGGTGTGAGGATCTTACCT
The DNA here is from genome assembly GCA_013390105.1 of Tichodroma muraria. Lineage (NCBI taxonomy): Eukaryota > Metazoa > Chordata > Aves > Passeriformes > Sittidae > Tichodroma > Tichodroma muraria. The sequence goes on along the minus strand of WAAG01070964.1, from coordinate 101,355 downwards.
GGAGGATGGACAAGAAAGGTTTGTGTTTACACAGATGGTTCAAAGCTGCTCTTAATCTGAACTGGTCCTCTTGTCTGAGCATTCCCCATGGAATTCAGCTGAGTTGGGACACCTCTGGCAGCACTAGTGGGACATGAAGCCTTACAAGCCCATTTTGCTGAATCTGCCTGACTGTGAATATCTTGTAGACTTTGCAGCTCTATTCTATGTCCTTACTTGGAAAAGGAAAAAAAAGTCCAAAGAAGCAGTGGATGAAATAATCCCAGTTGGTCAGTGTATCTGTGATTATCCTGCTGCCTTTCCAGGAGGCAGCAGCACTGCCAGGACAGGTTCTGCTTTTCGTGTGTTACTGCTCCTCGTGTGTTACTCTGCTTTTATTCTGACACCACTGATTTTGTGTGTTCCTGGTTGTGTTTTGCCAGGCAGAACTGCTGACCAGAGCTGGTGAGAGGGGAGGGAGACCTATCAGAATATCTGAAATCTGAGACTTTATCAGATTCAGGAGAAATAGATTAAATGAACCAGTGCATTGCCTTTTTACTGCCTGGCTGGTTTAATGAGGTTTGTTCTCTTAACACACAATATCTTGGACCCAGATCTACTCTTTGCATTTTGTGTCTGCACACAAGTAAGAGGTGCTGTAATTGTGGTCATATTTAAGGAGCTACACAGCATAAAACTTAGGGAAGCTCCCTAACATAATGTAAGTTGTGTACAATTTTGGTAGTAAAAGCTGCAAGCATAAAGCTCAGTGTTTCACAGGATTTATGCTAAGCTGCTTTTGGATGGAAATGAGAATTCTGTGAATGCCATTAATGTATTTAAGTGGCACTTTTAGCTTCCATAAAGCTGCCTCCAAGGCTGGCACTTGGGAAAAATTGGGATTCTGGGGTGTGTTGGGTGGGGATTTTGTGTGGGTTTATTTTTTGAACATAAATTGTTTTTCATTTAAAACTGACTTAACGCTGGGATTGAAAGTTTGCTTGTGATTACCATGGTCAGACTTCCAAAGGCAATACTGTCCCTAATGGTTCAGATTCGTGTGTAATTGTCTTTTTGGGAATAATAATGTCTTTTGAGGTAGAGCTGACTCTGTTACCTCCTTTTTATCCATTGAAGGGAAGGTGACCACGAGCTTTCCTGCTTTTCCAGTTCTCAGGAGCTGTCTGGATTTTGGCTTTAATCAGTGTGAATGAGGAATTTTGGTGGTGGTGGTGTCAGGAGAAATTCAGGCAGAAGCTGTTTTTGTTTAATGGAGGCTGGAGGAGCTTAATATAGAAAACCAAATTCCAGCCTTGTACAAATGAGAGGCCTGGAGCTTGGAGCTGACTCAGTTTTCCTGACTTAAACGTTTCTTTTGGAATGACACAAACCACTTAGACCAGGAATTGTTTCACTCTTTTTTTTTTTTCTTTTTTTTTGACATTTTCCAAAATTATTGCAGCTATTTGTGGGTTCAGACCTTTTTTGCTGAGTTAATGGAAACTGGACTTGCCAGGTTATGACAAAGAACAGCATTTTCTGCCCTGGAACAACCAGGAATGAGGAGAGGGCAGTGTCCAGGCTGCTCCCTTCCAGCCACATCCACATCCACCAGCAGCCAGGGAGCACAGGAGAGGGGGACTGGGATGTTCTCAGGGCTCTCCAGCCCCTCCACATTCTCTACCTGATCCAAACACCTCATTTCTTGCATCTGCAGTACTCAGTGATGGAATAGGGAATTTATTTTTGATGGGGAAGAGATGAATACTGGAGACATCAGATGAGTTTCTGTAAGAAGCTGCATCCCTCTGGAAGGAGCCTGGAGGCTTGAAGGTTATGGAAAAATATCACACTTTTAACTTTCATGCCCACTGCCTTCTTCCTGTGGGAGCTGTTGTCTTTTTCCACTCAGACTGGGACTGTCAGAAGTTTAGCCCGTGCTGGCTCTTTCAGCAAAGCACCTTTTACTTAGTTCAAAAAGATTTTGTGTATTTTTTGTCCACAGGTGGCCTTAGGTGCTTCATTTACTGGTTTGTCAGTGGCACAGAGGCCACTGAGTTCTGTCAGGATTCCCACTCACTTGTTCTCTTTTGTGATTTTGCAGCCAAGAAGAAAGAGGAAGAAGAGGATGATGACATGAAAGAGCTGGAAGCTTGGGCAGGAACCATGTAACCACAGCAGCCCCTGGCTGGAAAAAAGACTTTGGTTACCTATTCTGGGTGCAAATGTGTTTTGTTGAGGAGAAAGCATAAGCAAAATGTCTTTATCTTTAATTTTAACCCAGAGCAGTGGGAACTGCATTGCTGTTTTCTGCATAGCATGGAAAAAAGTCTGCCCAGAGGAGAGAAGGGGGAGCAGGGGAATTGCCTGCTGTCGATACGGTTGAATTTCTGTAGAAAAGGTATTTGCAAAATCAAACACTCAGCTTTGGGACTGTGCTCCTGCCACTGCTGGATCTTCATCTTCAATTTTGGCCATATATTGAATTGAAATAAGCTGAAAAACTCTCTGTAATTTTAAGTCAGTTTAAGTGTGTCTAGGAGTCTTGTAAGGCATTTAAAAACCAGGAAAAGTCGTAAGCCCCCATCGGCTTCTTTATTGTGTTTTAGGTGCAAGAATGCTTTAGGTTTTTAGTTCTCTGCCAGTTCTATTTATATCCCTTGACTGCTGTGTGGCCAGCCCTGTGTCTGTCACCGCAACGACGTAGTCACTGTGCCCATTTTAATTGGTGAGAATGATCTGCAGTTGATCCACACTCTCTTGGAAGTAGGGAAGGTTTCAAATTCAGTTGTACATTTTTCTACATAGCACTACAATGTTTATTGCTTTTTTGTGATAATTGATAACCCATTCAGATACATGCACACAATTATTTTAATTAAGAAACTACTATGGATTGCACTGTATTAAATATCTCGATTAATTTTCACCTGTGGCTGCTGTGGTCAATTCTGTGTCCTGGTTCAGTGATCTGGCTGTGGTTTAGGTGTGGTTTGGAGACCATAAACATGGTCTGTTTTCTACATGAGGGGCATCCACTCTAAAGCCTGCTGAGCTATGGTTGGGCTCTGCTCCCAGGGAACCAGGGACAGGACGAGAGGAGAGAACCTCAAGCTGTGCCAAGGGAGGTTCAGGTTGGAGATCAGGAGGAGTGTCTTCCTGGAAGGGGTTGTCAGGCTTTGGAAGGGGCTGCCCAGGAAAGTGGCAGAGTCCCCATCCCTGGAGATACTCAAGGAACAACTGGATGTGGCACTCAGTGCTCTGGGCTGGTGACAAGGTGGGGATCAGTCACAGCTTGGACTCAACTGATGCCTTAAGTTTTAGCTTTTACGTTTTTAGATTCTGTGCTGTTTTAGTGGGTAGGTTTGGGTTTCATATTAAGTGCTTCTGAGCTCTCTTCACAGAGCAGATGGACAAAACAATTCCTTCTCTAGCCTGAGACCAAGGACAGCTCTCAGGCCCAGGAACAAAACCAGCGGTGAAGTGAGAAGGAAAAACCAGGAGGATGGAGCTTCATGACCTGAAGCTGTGGTTGGACAATTTCACTCCAATGTGCTGATGGAGCAGAACTTATAAAAGTGTGGGACCTCGTGATCGGGTCCATTCTGTGACCATTCAGGTGCATCTTGGGCGTGGCCCAGCTGGGCTCTGGTGCTGCCCAGGTGTGCCCATGGAGGCCTTTTAATAAATCCCTGCTTTATCCTTTTGCCCTGTCCAGTCTCTGCTCCAGGTCAGCCTCGAGAAGGCATCACAATGACCTTGGAGATCTTTTCCAACCTCAGTGATCCTGGGATTCTGTTCTATGGGAAAATCCCCCCACTAAGGAGAGATCTTAATAGAATTAAGTTCAAAGCAAGAGGTTTAGGGACACAGCTGGGGGCCCTTGGCTTTGTTTTTCATCATGGAAATGATCTTTGCTGTGCACTGTGCTAATAGATGTTGTTAAAGCAGCTCTCTTTTATTCTAGGCATACAGGGGAGCGTTTCAGATGCACTGAAGTGTCCCAACAGGAGCATTCAGGTGGAGCTGGGAGGGGGAAACCCAACCCCATCAGCACTGTTGATGCTCTGCAGTCTCCTAGGGGAGCTGAGGAACTGGGAGTGGCAGAGGCAGCCCCTGGCAGCCGGGCTGTGCCCTGGGGTGGCTCAGCTTTGCTGTTCACTGGGCTTTGCCCAAGCACAGCCTGCTCTGCACAGCAGGGGAGATGCAGCAGGGAGTGTGTGCTGGGCTTCCTGGTTACTCTCAGTGATGACAACCTCAGCCCCATCAGCCTCTTCTTTCTTCATCCTTTTGATAAATGATGGGCTGGTTCCTTGATCCTTCAGTGGAACAGTGTGTCTGAGGACTGACCACCCTTCTGGATGGGTATCACTGAATTCTTATCCATTAATTCGTATCTTATCCATTGCTGAGTGAACAGCTGGAATGTTCACAGTGAACGTTCTGCTGCCTTGCTCAGAGTGGTTCTGAGGGCAGAACTTGCCTGTCCAGAGCACCACGGGGCACTGGAGGAGGGAGCAGCTGTGCCTGCCAGCAGTTTCTGTAGCTGCCACTCAGTCCCTTTTCCTGGGAAAGCCACTCCACTTCCTGCTGGGAAACTCAGCTCAATTAACTTGCCCTCAACAAGTCAAGCTGCAGCTGTGCCAGTGTTTTCTTGTGGAGCTTTTAAAGGAGGCAAGCAGAAACCTGGGATCCAGGTGTTTTCAGTTTGTGGAAAATCCTTGTTTTTTTCCTCTGGGGGAGGTGGAAAGCATTGTCACTGTTGTATGTGCATGTGAGAATGATTCATTTAAAGCAGGATGTAAAGCTGTGGCTGCCCCTGGATCCCTGGAAGTGTCCAAGGCCAGGTTGGATGGGCTAGGCAAGGTGTCCCTGGCTGTGGCAGGGTGGCACTGGATGGGCTTCAAGGTCCCTTCCAACCCAAACCATTCTGGGATTCTGTGAAAATACAGACTGGACTGAAGGCTCTCATCCCTGCTTTTCCCTGGGAATATTTCCAGTACAGAGAGAGTGGCTGTTGTGCAGGTGGAGAAGCCAGGACACGGCAGTTGTACTGGGATCCAAGGGAAGCACAACGCTGCCAGGGACAGGGGAGTGTTTTGTATTTGTGCTGCACAGCTGGGTCGGGGCAATCAGGAAGGAGATCCCTCCTTGGTGGCTGCTCAAGGCTCAGAGTCCACTGACAGCGAGGATCTGCGTTTGTACCTTTGGATCAGGGTGAGCACTCACAGAGCACTTGCAAAAGCTGGGCCAGAGAGGCCGAGGTGAGCTGGATAAACTGAGGATGAATAAACCTGAGCAGTCATCAGCCCTGGGGCTGGAGAGCCCTCGTGGTGTGCAGCAGCTGGGGGACTGTTCCCTCCAGGAATAATGGGAATCCATAGCTCTGCCCAGTACTGCTGTCAGACTGATCTCCAGCTGGATCCTTGCCTTGCAAGGTGGATAAATGGCTCTCCTGTGTGCCTTTCCTGCTCTTCTCTCCAGGAGATGCTCTTCTGGGACTGTTCTAAGACAGGGACATTTGGCTTCAGAGCAATGTTAAAGAGGCAGGGAATGGGGGCTCCATCAGCCACTGGGGAGGCAAATTGCTGTTCAGTTGCTTCACTGGTGAGTTGTTAATGTGCGTGTGGGTTTGTAGTGGGTTTGTAGTGGGTTCTGGGGGGGTGCTTGCTGCTGAGAGCTCTCTGGAGAGCCTTTGGCCTCACATGGAAGCAGGTGGGTACAGGAGCGTGCCAGGGAGCCTCTCAGGATGCACCAAGGGGAATGTCCTCACTAAAATCTGTTATCTGTGATTTGGTACTTGAAGCATTTGAGGGAAAGCACAGCTTCTCCAGAAGATGCCATCTGATCCCTCTCTGCTCTGCCTGCAGGGAAGCGTCCCCCGGAGCGGCACACAGGACGTGGCTTTTCCTTAGGAGTGAGAGGTCGTGGCTGCCAGTGCCATAAATCAGGTGCCTTCCCCCTGTGCCACATTCCCCATTCCTGTGACATCTCACCCCTGGGAGCTGCTCCTGCTCTGGGGCCAGCTCACCTCGTTTCACTGCCCACCCAGCCCTGCTGCAGCTCTCACAGCAGCACATCCCAGCTCCCTGGCTCTGCCCCACCCCGTCTCACCCAAGTTACTCTCTGGTTCCATCTGCTCCCAGTTTTCCCAGCCCTAACTGGACCCTCGAGCTCTGGAGTCCTGCAGGTGTCCCGGTGCAGGGCTGATGGTGCCACGGTGCTGCTGTGGGCTGTGCTGTGCCCCAGCTGCAGCTGGGAGCCCCTGCCTGGTGGCCTGGAGGTCACAGCCTGGGCTAAGCTGCTTTGCTTCTCTCTTCCTGCTCTCCCTACCTCAGACCTGCCCCCTCTGCTAAACCCCCCCACGGAATTCCACTGGGCACTCCGGTGATGCTGCAGCTCCTCCATCCCCAGGCACAACCCCAGTGCCACATCCCGGGGTGCTGGGGACACCTCTGTCACTCTGGGTTGCTGCTGCCAGGTGAGGGTTTGACAGCTCAGGGCATCCAAACAGCAGAGAGGGCTGGGGACACCCTTGGCTGCACTGGGGCTGCCGGGCTGTGGGTTCTCCAGGGTGGTTCCATCCCTCCACAGCTCCCCTGGGATGCACTCCCCGCTCTGGGGGGTCCCCAGCGTGTCCCAGCCTGTTGGGTTATTATGGCAACGTGGCTCCAGCCCCACAGATGCCAACGTCAGTGGCCACTCTCTCTAATCCCTCTGCAGACATGTTTAAATGTAAATCTCATTCCTTTTATTAAAAGCACTGGGCTCCCCGAAGGCCCTGAATGCAGCGTGTTTATGGAATTAGTCTGTAAGGATGAGTTTATTCCCACTCAAGAGGTGTAACACCACTAATTGATGGAACAGGCTAATCCCTTTATTAGGGCCCTGCTGAGAGGACCCCCAGGTTAACATTTGTATGTGAGCCCGGTGCTCCCTCCCTCCCCTGCTCATTATTTTTATCATTATTTTGGTTCTTATGACAAAATTGCACTGCTCATCTGTAAAGCTCTTGCTCTTCTAAATCCTGCTCGCTGCTCAGCCCTGTGGCAAAGAGAAGAGCTCTCAATTTTCAAACATCAAGGCCCATTAAATCAAAGAGATGCTTCCCAAATCTTGTGGCTCTCAGCGGCCCAGCCCCATCACTTCCCTCCTTCCTTCCTTCCTTCCCTCCCTCCCTCCCTCCCTCCCCTGGCTCCAGGCCTTCAGCTCAGCTGGACATCCTGCAATCTGCCCAGCTGGCAGGATTTTGAGGCCACGTTTTAGGGCATTATCAGAGGTTTCCCTTTCCTTGTCTGCGCCATGGGAACCTGGTGACCTCCTCCTCTGTGTCACCTCAGAGCTGTGGCCGAGAGCTTCCCTCGCTGGCTGTCCCTGGGAGCGAACGAGGGGTGGATCCAGCTGGGTCTGGGGCTGCCTCATGCCACCCTCCTGCTGTCCTTGGGGTTCTCCTGCCCTCTGCTGAACTGTTCACCTGCCCTCGGCCCCATCCTCCTCCGTAACCGGCTCCTCTGTGTGATGGGAGGAGGTTCCGGAGGGATTTGGTCAGCAGGAAACAGGGACATGGCGTGCAGGGCTTGGGCAGATCTTCCCCATCCGCTGAGAGTTCTCCAGAACTTTTGCAGCTCCTGGGACTTCCCTGCGGGCATTAGGGAGGAGATGGCTTTGGGAGGAGGTAGAACTGAGGATTCTAGGGCTTATTCTAGGGTTTTCTAGGGTGCTGGGTTGGCAGCACGCTGGCTTCAGGATCCCAAATGTCCCAGGCACCAGAGGGGTTTAGACTGGGCTGTCCAGCAGAGACACAACCTAGAAGCTTCTGCTGCTGCCCTGCCTTGGCCCATCATCTCTGCTGTGCTTGCAGAAGCCTCAGATTTGCTTGGGAATGGACCTTAAATCCCATCTCAATCCACCCCCTGCCATGGCCAGGGACACCTCCCACTGTCCCAGGGTGCTCCAAGCCCCAATGTCCAACCTGGCCTTGGGCACTGCCGGGGATCCAGGGGCAGCCCCAGCTGCTCTGGGCACCCTGTGCCAGGGCCTGCCCACCCTCACAGGGAGGATTCCTGCCCAGTGTGCCCCTCCCCGTGCCGGCTCAGCCGCTGCGGTGGCACAAACACCTCTCCCAGCCCTGCCGGAGCACGGGACGGGCCCTGCAATTTCCCACTCCAACACTTAGAGGCAAACCTGCCTTTCTGGACAGACAGACATGCGACACCGGGATGCCTCCCTGCTGTGGGGGTGCTGGCACAGCTGGCACTGCTGGTGGCACAGCAGCTCACCCTTCCCCTTCCTGCCCACCCTTCCTGGCTCTTCCCCTGAGATTGGGGGGCCACTAACCCTAGCTCCCGGGCACAAGCCACTTGTCCTGAATGCAGGGCCTGACCCGGGGTGCTCTGCCAGTCCCCGTCCTTCACCCGGGGGGCCGAAGGTGATGGGGCACAGGTGACACTGCTGAGGCCACCCTGACGAGGTCACCCACACCCTAAATAACGGTGGCTCATCACCCAGCATCCCACTTCAATGGAAAACCGTCTCCCACCAAACCGCTTCCAGTGTCTCTCTCCTGAGCACCATTAAACTTCTTTAAACCCGAGACCAGCACTTCCCTGCTCTGACGGGGTCACGGGCTGCCGGCTTTCAATAAAACCATTTTTCCCCCACTTTAATTTTCAGCTGCCTTTTCCCAAAGGGAAAGCCCAGCCCCTGAACGGCTCCAGTCCCCGTTTCCAGTCACTCAGCCGCTTTCCTGGACGCTCAGAGCCTGCACCAAGCCTCAGGGAAGGTCCTCCTCGCCCAGTCCCCCGGGCTGAGGCCGCTGCTGCCGCCGGGATTTCGGGATGCTGTGGGTGCCCAGATGCGCGTCCAGAGCCAGCGCAGTTGCTCCCCAGGATATTTTGGGAGAACACAGCCGAGTAAAGGCTTGTCCGAGAGGGATTTGCCAGCAGAGGGCAATGCCGGGATGGGTTTCCCTCCCTGCGCAGTTCAGGGTGTTGAACCAGCGGGGGAGGGGGAAGGCGGCAGATGCTGAGATCGCAGCTCCCCCCGAAGTGCCTCAGCCCCGGCGGGAGGGACCTGCCCAGCTCGCCGCTGTCCCTGCGGGGAGGGCTGGAGGTGACACCGGGAGCTGCCAGCCTCCCGTCCCTTAGGGATTAGGCTATCCCAAAGCAGGGCGCGCCCGATCCTGGCGGCTGCTGCCGAGTGTTGGGACAGCTCGCACAGATCAAGGCTTTCTGCTCAGCGCTGGGTTTGGCAGTGCCGGGTTCGTGGTTGGACTCGATGATCTTGGGGGTCTTTTCCAGCCCAAGGGATTCTGTGATTCCCGGTCCTCCATCCTCCCGTGGCTGCGCTCCCAGAGGGGTGTTTGTGAGGGGCCCTTGGAAAAGCAGATTAATGAGCGAGACATTGAGAATTAAACCAATCCAAGTCCACACACTAAGTAGGGCTGCTGTCAAGTGCTGTTCCCGAGGGAGATAATATCCCTTCCCCCTTAATTTCTTAGTAAATCCATTATGATTAATGCTATTACAGTGGGAACACTATTATAAATACATGGGTGAAGGCAAAGCTGCAGCATTAATAACGCTGAGTATTACTTAACTAATTAGCTGCTGTTTTTCATAGGACTCTTACTCAGCTGCATTAAGCTGAGCCTTGCATTGCAGCCTTCTCTGGGCTGTCTCTGCTGCAAGGACACAAAATGAGAAGCGTCTCCTTCCTTCTGGCCAAGAGCCACCTCCCTGTGGCCCTGTCACTCAGTCGAGCTCCCAGCGGGTTGGTGGCACCTGTGGAAACACCGCTGATGGAGTCTTGTGGTATTGGAGCCCAGCAACAAGTGCAGGAGGGAATGGAAGCAGGACCTGGCACCTCCAGGTGAACCTCAGCCCTCGGGGCTGCCCGTGCAGGGGACACAGAGGCCACTGCAGCCCATGGGGACCTGGGCCAGCCTGGGAATATTCTCATCTCTCCTTGTGGCCTCACGGCTTCAGTGCTTTTCTGAAGGACTTTCCAACACCTTTTTTGCTGCTTTTCACAGATCTGTAGAATCCTTAAGGTTGGGAAAGCCCTCTGTGATCATTGCCTACCAGCTGTTCTCCCAGCACTGCCAGGCCCACCGCTAAACCACGTCCCCAAAGGTTTTAAATTCCTCCAGGATGGAGAATCCACCACTGCCCTGGGCAGCTGTTCCAATGTTTGACAGCCCTTTCCATGATGAAATTTCCCCTAACATCCAACCTAAACCTCCCCAGTGCAACTCTAGGCTTACTCCTTTTGTCCTCACACTTGCTGGGAGAAGAGACCGACTCCCACCTGGCTCCACCCTCCTGCAGGAATGGAATCAGCAGGAGCCCTCCTTAGCTGAGGGTGGTTCTGCCTTTTGCTGCTCCTGCCTTTGTGCCCTGCCCCTGCTCCCCAGGGACCCTTGCTGTCCCCAGGGCAGGCAGAGAGCCTTTCCCCTCCTCCATCCCCATCCCCTGCTGCTCCTGACACAAGCAGGCCCGAGGGCTCTTTTCCATGCCTTCAAATTAACACCTACTTAAAATTCCAACGCAAATACATTTTTAATTTCCTTAATTAAAATTATTTCCTCGTTAGAGCTGAATAATGGGATTTGAAGCACAGAAGTAATGGGTTGTGCCAGGCTGCATGGGAGCTGAGGCACAGTGAGGTCCTGGGAGTGATGGGATCACATCCCACATGTTTAGGGAGCCAGAATGAGCCAGAGCTCAGCATCCCTCGCACCTCCAGCCAGTAAAATTCACCCAAGTGGCAGCTGAAAATGATATCCCAGCAGTCGCTGCTTTTCCAAAGGTTGTGATGCCTTCTCGAGGCTGACCTGGAGCAGAGACTGGACAGGGCAAAAGGATAAAGCAGGGATTTATTAAAAGGCCTCCATGGGCACACCTGGGCAGCACCAGAGCCCAGCTGGGCCACGCCCAAGATGCACCTGAATGGTCACAGAATGGACCCGATCACGAGGTCCCACACTTTTATAAGTTCTGCTCCATCAGCACATTGGAGTGAAATTGTCCAACCACAGCTTCAGGTCATGAAGCTCCATCCTCCTGGTTTTTCCTTCTCACTTCACCGCTGGTTTTGTTCCTGGGCCTGAGAGCTGTCCTTGGTCTCAGGCTGGAGAAGGAATTGTTTTGTCCATCTGCTCTGTGAAGAGAGCTCAGTAGCACTTAATATGAAACCCAAACCTACCCACTAAAACAGCACAGAATCTAAAAAATATAAAAGCCAAAACTTAAGGTATCAGTTGAGGCTGATGGATTGCTCCCGCTGGCTCCCCTACAGCCCAAAATGACACCCAAAGGAGATGCTGAGGGGGCTGATCCCTTCTCACTGTGGGGGGCTTTGGGAGTCAGGGGTGAACGTGGAGGAAAATCATACCAGGACCTGAACACGAGCTGAGGTGACCTCCTCCCTGTGTGCTGCTTTGCCCCAAGATGCCTCTGCCCAGAATAACTCTGGAGTTTGGCTTTGCAGGGGGTTCTCAGCCTGGAAGCTGTGCTGGTGGGATGCTGAGAGCCGTGTGCTGGGGCTCTGGTGAACGTGTGGCAGGGGATGAAAAGGGAGGATACATGATGATGATGAGCTAAAATGCATTTAACGAGCTCCTGCTGCCCTTACACACCCCAGTGCTGGGGCTCCTGGAAGGGAGGTTCTGTAGCAAAGAGATGGATTAATCCCACTCGGGTCTGACTGAGAGAATACTCAGTGAAAGCACAGATTTCCAGCTCCAAATCTCTAAACCCTGTCTGCTATTCCTGTCCGCATGCCTCCTACCCCTTCCAAAAACTCTCCCTTCTGGTGTATTTGGGAGTTTTTAATGTATTTATTTAAATTAATAATAATTTACCCATTAAAATGCTGCAGATCAGTGGGTTCTTCCTGGAGGAGGAGTGTTTGGCTCCAGAGGGTTCATTAGCTGCATGTTGGGATTGGGAGGTGCTGTGCACAGAATGATTTATACACATCCCTGCCACTCGAGCCAATCTAGCCTAGAATAATTCAAAACCAATTCCATAAATCACTTATTAATTATTACTGAAGTATTTATGCAGCAGAGGTGCCTTTCTGTGAATTGCTGGGGATTTTTTACCAGCATTTTCTGCACGGACAAAAAAAATCTTGACTCTTTGGTGCATCCTGAGTGCAAGAAGATCCAAATCTTTGGAGTCACCCTGCTCTGCCTGGCTGGGGTTTGGGCAGAGCCTCTCACCGCAGCCCCAAGCCTGACCACAGTGTGTGTGCTGCTCCCTGAGTAACGAGCAGGTATCCTAATTAATCCTCATTTCCAGCAGCTGCCCGAAGGAGCTGCGGGATGAGCCCAGTGCTGTTTGATGCAGATGAACTGTGCTTTGGTGGGAATTCAATTACAGAGCTTTTCCTTGCTGAACATAATGCATTTGGACGATACAGTAGTTCTGGTGTTAATGAGATGCACTTTCACTGCTGTGAAGTCTGTATTTCTCCCTGCACTTAGTGCACAGCATCCACATTAATTACAGTTCCAGTGGAGAAAAACCCACAGAGTTACTACCTGCATTTTCCTCCTGGTAATAGCAGTTTCCTTGCATGGCCAGGAACATTATGGATTCACTCCTCAGCCACATTTTATACCAAACAACTTGATTGTGATAGCAGGGAGAAAACAACTCTGCTTCCCTTCGGCTGCTCAGGCTGTGCTGTAAAAGGGTCATTTAGAGGGGGGATGAATCAGATGCATTCAAGTCAGTACATCCTCGGAATAAAGGCATTTCTGGAAGTTGTTTCAAGAGGGTTTTGCGAGACTTATGGAACTCGAGGCCAAACGAAACCAGCAGCTGATGGGCCCACACAAAATGGAGCATCCCCCTGGGATGGGGGCTGAGTCTGGCTGGAGCCCACCCCTGCAGGGCACGCCCCAGCCCTGGAGCCAGCACTGCTGGCTAAAGCCAGGTGTTTTATTCCAAGGAACCAACACATCTGTGCTTTTTCTTTTTTGCTTTTGAGAGTTTTCAAACTCCCAACCCCAATGGAGTTTCCCTGATATTTCTCCAGCAGGAGCTGTGCATTGGGGCATATCCCACTGTTTGCTGCAAACCCCCACATTCCGGCCACAGATTTTGTTGTCATCATCCCTGGGAGTGTTCAAAAGACAAGTATTTGTGGCACCTGGCAATACAGTTTAGTGGCAATGATGGTTTTTGGTTAAAAGCTGGACTTGATGGCCTTGGAGGTCTTTTCCAACCTTAATGACCCTGTGATTCCATGGAAAGCTGAGCAGTTGTAAGGTGTGTGACGCAGGTGTTCCCAGGGAATAGCACTGCAGAGATATTTAATAAAAAACTGAGCAAAAGTGTTGTAGCACCTTGTATAAATCACTCTGTGACCTTCATTTCACACCACTGCCTCCTCACCTCTTAATTGCTGGAAATCCCTTGTAGCCTCTAATGCATCTTGGCAATTGGTGTGGAAACAATTAACAGTTATTAACAGTTCTTTCTGTTAATCATTCATGTCTTTATTCAGGTATTTACGCATCTCCCTTTGTTTGAACCTCCCCTCCCTCTCAGGAGTTGAAACTCCCTGAATATTGGGTGTGGGTAAAAATATAATGACCTGCACAAAGTCTTGGCTTCCCTGAGGAGCAGCTGTGCAGGAGGAGGGGAAAACGCTGGGATCTGGGTCTGTTGTCGGGGACATGGAAGGCAGAGGGGCTTTAGGAAAAGGATTTGCATGGAGTACTGGGGGGAGAGATCCTTGGGCTTTGTATCCGAGTGTATCTGGGGAAAAAGCAGTGAGAAGGATCTCGTCCCACTTTTTCCTTCATTCCTTTGAAAATTAACGTTGCCCTTATTCCAAGAAGGCTTCTT
>WAAG01070964.1:55955-87502 GCA_013390105.1 Tichodroma muraria | reverse complement strand
GGTGTTTGAAACAGAACCAGGAGCTCACCCTCTCATGCCCATGGTGCAGTTCCCTGTTTGCTGACAGCTTCCAGCAAGAATTTCAGGGGAAACCACATTTTTCTGGAGCTCTGAGCACTTCTGGTGTCTTTTCAAAGACATGAAAAGTCTGGATCCTTTTGAAAACCAGAGCTGGGTTTCAGCCACCCGCGCCCTGGTGCTGCTCTGCTCGTTCCGAGGTTGCAGTGCTTGTGAGCGACGCCTTTTCCAACCTGAAAACTAACCAGAGGACTTAAAAAAATAGGGAATCTGTCTGTTTACTACCTTCCTGGCTGTAAATGCACCGGAACTGTGTTTTTATGGCGTCACCTGCAGCAGCCACAGCTGCAAATGGACTCATTTACTGACGGGGGGAATCGTGAAGTGCAAACCTCTGGAAATCCTGCGACTCCAGGAGCCAGAGCTTCCCCAAATGTGGAGACAGGAGTAGAGCCAGGGCGCCTTGCACTAGATGGAGCTCCAGGACAGCTGGCTGCCCTCAGTGCCCAGCTCCTGCCCAGCCCTGCAAGGTGCCAGGACACAGGGAGCTGCTGGAGGTGACCTGCGCGGGGACATCAGTGACCACCCTGCCCATCCCAGCAAAGCCCCCAGGATGCCTTTAGCTGATATTGTTTGGTGCCTCCAGGCAGCTTTGACTGCCTGCAAAACCAACAAAAGTCTCAAAAATGTGAAATACCAGCTCCTCCTTCCCTCTTCCATCGCTTTGGTCAGCCCCGGGCTGGAGGCAGGATCCCCCATCCCCCTGGGGATCAGGACAGAGAAGTGCTGGTAGATCTTGCCCTCAGCTCACCTGCTGCTGGCTGAATCTGGAGGAATTCACTTGAGGGTAGAGATTTCTCTGCTTCTTTAAATAAAACTTGCTGGCAGATTCTTGTGGTTCAAATCTCCTTTAAATCTGGCTTAGTAGACACCTCTGGAGGTTTAATTGGAGCTAATAGGAAGTGCTGGGTTTGGTAATTAGGGGGAAATGGATGGAAATGCAGCAGGTGAATGGTTGTGGTGGAGCTTTTCAATATTTCTGAAGTTCTTGGGCTCTCAGCCAGATCCTGCTCCAGGCAGGAGTGGTTGCGCTAAAAATTCCACTTATAAATGCTACTAAAGCCTCTGTTAAGACTCCAAAATATTGACTGTGATTGTTTTTGTAGCTCTTCTGAGTACAGTACACTGAGGGGCTCTAGAAATTGAAGCATTGTGTAATAAGTGAAGGTGTTGGGCTGTACAGAGGCTGCCCAGATATCTGCTGTTGGAATGGGGTATCTCTGTGGTTTGAGGAGTGTCTGGTATTCAGTATGGTCCCTCAGTAGGAGTGTAGGACTGGATGAAGCAGGTTTTTCTCTCTAAGAGATCAGATATTCCTGTGGGGAGCAGGGAATTGCATCTCAGCCAAAGCTCTGCTTCCAGGGAAGGCTCCAAGCCCAGCCCTGGGTTAGTTCTTAGATGAAACTTGGTTAATTTTGTGGCTGTTTCTGTGTGCCTCTGAAAACTTTCATGAAAACATGGGAACCATGCCCTGCCTGAGGATGGGGGAGGAGGGAGCTGCTCATTGGGGTGAGGGCTGCTCACCCCTGGAGCTGGCTTTGAGCAGGGCTGGGGTTGGTCCCTCTGGGTGATCCCCCTTTGGGTGCTGGGAAGTAGCAGCCGGAGGGGTTTTTTAATTTGGACCAAAAGCTGAGTGCCTGTGCCTGGGCTGGGAGTTTGGCTGAGGTTCTGCTGCTCAGATCCTGCTCTGCTGCAGGTGGAGACAGGGATGGGGAGGGCTGGAGCACCTCTGATCTGTGGAGACAGCCCTGGAGAGCTGGGCAGGTTCAGCCTGGAGAAGAGAAGGTTCTGGGGAGTCCTCAGAGCCCCTTCCCGTGCCTGAAGTGGCGTATAAAAAAGAGGAAGAGGGGCTTTTCACATGGGCAGACAGTGACAGGACAAGGAAACGGTTTTAAACTGAAGGACAAGCTTAGACTGGATATTGGGAAAACATTTTTTACTCTGGGTGGGCAGGCCCTGGCCCAGGGTGCCCAGGGAAGCTGTGGCTGCCCCTGGATCCCTGGAAGTGTCCCAGGCCAGGTTGGAGGGGGCTTGGAGCAGCCTGGGACAGTGGAATGTGTCCCTGCCCATGGCAGGGGGTGGGACAGGGTGACCTTTAAGGTCCCTCCCAACCCAAACCAGTCTGGGATTCCAAGATCAGTTTCTTACCTGTGAACACATCTGCCTTTATTCAGCTTTTGCTGGGAATTGGGTGTGTAGCCCAGCCCTGCATCCTAAGTCATCCCAGCCTCCTCTAACCCCTCCCACCTTTCTCCCCCCAAACTTAGGTCTTCTTCAAGGTCTTTGTTGCAAAGAGCCCCCAGGCATCTGCTCAGCCTGCCTGGACTTTCCTGCTCATTCTCCTTCCCGGTCTCCTGCAGGAGCTATCTCGGCTGGGAGGAGCCAGCACCTTGCAAATGCCACATGCCCAGGGCTGTGCCGTTGTGCTTTCCCACAAGCACTAAAATCTCATAAGCAACCTGCTCGGACACGATTGCCAGCCCTGCTTCACTCACCGGAGGGGAAAGGAGATTTGCATCTATTTCAGAGAGGCAGCCGTGATTTTGATTTTTTTTGTGAGATTAATTGAACAGTGACAAGTTTTCCGGCTCACCAGCTCCAGAGCTGTGGCCATAGGAATTCTTCCTCTTCTCCTTCTTGGAAGCAGATGGCAATTTATTCCATAGTCATGTTGGAATAATGTGTGTTTCTGTGCCTCTGTGTTTGGATGGTCAATAGGGAGCAGTCCATCTTCATGTGATTTTAAATATCTTGGAGGACCCAAATGCACAGAGCTGCACTTGGGGACTTCATGTAGATTTGTGATCCTTTTTAGAGGAGCTGAGGCCATAAAAGAGTGCCTGGGATTCAGGGGGCCACAAATAGCATATTTTCATCCATGGCAGCTTTAACTTTGCTTGTCTGTTGTTCGTGTTATTTAGAGGGAATATGGACACATTTGGGTTATTTAAACAGTCTGGAAGCTCCAAGATGGGATGGAGGAAGGAGTTCTGATAATGGATTAAACCGCACAAGGCTTGGAAAGCAGCTGAATGTCCTCTGGAAGAAAAAAAATGTTAATTTTAGGCCTTTCTAGTGGTTTATTTATGGAGGGAGCTCCTGCACTCTGGAATGGGGCTGGGTTGTGGGAAGAGCATCTCTGCCTTCATGGGAAAGTCACGTGCCATGTTTTGATGATTTTTGCTGGTGACTGTGGGTGAAAGCCAGGTTTTCCATAGTTCAGAGCTGGAAATCTGTTTTCCATAGTCCCAGAGATGGAAAGCATGGGGTGGGTCCAAGATAAGCCCAGCTCTAGCAGTTCTTGTTCCTCTGCAAGGTCAGCTCTCTATTTTGGGTTTTTAGAGAGTCAAATCATACATATGAATTACTTCTTGTACAAAGTTTTCAATTGTCAACAGAATGATTTGTGAATAAATGTTTTCATTACTTGGCTGGCTCCATGGATGGATGAATAATATCCATCAAATAAATTATTCATCCCTTTCTCTCCTTGCCATCATCAGATAAATTCCTTGTGATTTATATTTGTTCATTATTCATCTGGCTACGAGGAGCAGACATATTAGAGATGGGTTAGGAGCTAAATCTGCTTTATGGAGCCCAAGAAGAGAGCTCTGGTTGATATTGGGGTCTGTGTCCACAAACCTCATCCCGTGGAGTCCCAGTGCCCTCTGCATGCTCGGAGTGGCTCCGTGGGTGTTGAGACTCCCCAGGTGCTGAGCTGAGGGCAGAGCCCTCATTCCTGAAAGGAATCTGCTGTGTCTAACAGTGGAGAGGAGGGCACTGACCAGTCTTTATGGCACTTTTTGCAATACTTTACACAGCACGGGGGCCTGAGGCTGCAGACATTCCTTCCTTTCCCAGGCTCCCACTTTTCAGCTTCCTCAGGCTGCTTTTGCCCCTGACAAAGTCACACCAGCCTCCTGCAGAACGCTCCAGCAGCAGGGATGGGGGAAGATTTTCCACCAGTGCCGGAGGAGGAATGGAGGGGAAAGGAATTAGTTTGGCTCCTCTACAAGAAGAAGCAAAGAAAACCATCACACAGAAGCCGACTGAAGGGACAGAGATCAGCTGCTCCTGCTCAGAAGTGACCTGGTTTATTCATCTGATTTTCAAGTGTTTTGCTTGAAACTGAATCAGTTTCAGGCTTTTGTGCTTTTTTTTTTTTTTTTTTTGGTGTTATTCCAGTTCTGAAAAGTGCATCTATGGTTATTTTCTTTTTAAACCACTGGGGAAAGCATCTTTCAATTCCCAAAACCACCAAAAAAGACAATATGTTCTTCAAACCAATTTCCTTCTCAAACAGTTCGGGCAGACACAAAATACAGAAAGTTTCACCTTTAAATAGTGAAGAGCTGCAAAAATTAAGTGGATGTGAAAAGCAGAGGTGGTAACAGATCTTGTTTGTATCCTTAACTCGAGGGTGCTGTGCCAGACCCGGCTGATCCCTCAGGTGAGGGGTTCGCAGCCAGCCCTGGAACACCAGGAAAGCTTTGATTTTTCATTCCCAACATCAAATAGAGACACAAGCACTGGGATGCAGCTGAAGAGAAGGAATGACCACGGAGGGAAAAGCCCTGTGACTGAGGGGGTGGAGGGAAGCACACCCTCCACCGGGAGGGAGGGAGGGAGGGAGGAGGAAGGAAGGTGGCTCAGGGCTCCTCCCGGTGCTTCCCAGCCCACCACCGGCCCATGCTGGTCCTCTCGGTGTGTTGTGCTGCTGAGACGAGCCCAGAGGTGCTCTGGGAGGATCCTATGGCTCCCATCCCTCCCAGAATACCGCACAGCGATGCTCCCCACAGGTTCTGTGCCTGTCATGTGCGGGATCCACTTAAATGATCCACTCAGCTGCTGCACTCCGTGTGTTCCCTAAGGAAGGAGAATGTCCAAGAAAGAGAAAATGGCACCAAGCAGGGGACCTTCCTGCCTGAAGGACCTATTGGAGCATAATTTGTGGAGTGATTGATATATTTTATTTTTAATAATATTTTCCCCCTCTTGCCAGCTTTCTCATCCAGGGGACGCATCAATCTTTGAGCCCTTTCCAATTCAGAGTTGTATTTCAGCAGGAATGGTTTGCCTTGCCTGCCTGGGCGGGAGTGGGAAGGGGAAGGAGCAGGGTTTGCTCTGCTTGTTTTGTTTGGCTTTGGCCTTGGAATTCAGGGTGCCAGGGAATGCAGGAGCTCTCACTCAGCTCCTGATAGGGATCCTGACAGCTGATCCATTAAAACTTGGTGCTGGAGAGAATGTGAGAGTCTTTTGCACAAAATTAAGCCTATTTCAGCCTTTTTAAAGCTCAGCAGGTTTGGGGAGGAATCATGGGGGACAAGAGTGTCCTGAGCCTCAGTCAGGGAGCTCAACTCTTGCTTGGGCTTCCTCAGGTTGGCTTTTATTTTTTGCTTTTTCTCCTGCTTGTTTCCCCTCTATCCATGGCAAAGAACTCTTGGACACCAAGAACTTGGAGTTACGTGCAGGATGGAGGGGGTGAGGAGTGTGTCCAGGAGTGCCCATCTCACCAGCTGGAGTCATGCCAGACCTGCCTGTGAGTGGCTGGACTTGGCATTCTCTTTGTGCTGCCCCTCTGGTGCTCCAGATCCATCTAACAGCTGGGGTTTGCTGAAGTTGAGGCACATCCCTGCTCTTCCCAGAGGCCCCAGGGAGCAGAGGTGTGTGTTGGGAGGGAGGGAAAAGCACAGGTGAAACCCGCACTGGTTATGTTTGGGGTACCTGATGTGAGCACCCCTTCACAGGATCCCAGGATCATTTGGGTTGGAAAAGATCTCCAAGGTCACTGAGTCCAGCCTGTGCCTGATCCCCACCGTGTCCCCAGCCCAGAGCACTGAGTGCCACATCCAGCCCTTCCCTGCACACCTCCAGGGATGGGGACCCCAAACCTCCCTGGGCAGCCCCTTCCAGTGCCTGACCACCCTTTCCAGGAAGAAATCCTTCTGGATGTCCACCCTGAGCCTCCCCTGGCCCAGCCTGAGGCCGTTCCCTCTCCTCCTGTCCCTGTTCCTGGGAGCAGAGCCCGACCCCCCCTCACTGCCCCTCCTGGCAGGAGCTGTGCAGAGCCACAAGGGCCCCCTGAGCCTCCTTTGCTCCAGGCTGAGCCCCTTTCCCAGCTCCCTCAGCCTCTCCTGGGGCTCCAGCCTCTTCCCCAGCCCCGTTCCCTTCCCTGGACACTCCAGCCCCTCAATGTCTTTCTGGTGAGGGGCCCAGAACTGGGCCCAGCACTCGAGGTGCCCCAGCAGTGCCAGCACAGGGGACAATCGCTGTCCTGGTGCTCCTGGTCACTCTGTTCTGGATACAAGCCAGGATTGTTCTCCTTGCCCACCTGGGCTCGTGGCCAGCTGCTGCCACCAGCAGCCCAGGTCCCTCCCCAGCCATTGTGCCCCAGCCTGCAGTGCTGCAGGGGTGGTGGCTGAAGAGCAGGGGCCCTTCCTGCTGCCCTTCCGTGCCCCGTCAGCAGCCAGCCCCTGTGACAGAGCCGGGCAGACACCGGTGACCCTGCACCTGCGGGGGCTTCCTGGGCCACCACGGGTGCCCTGGAGCCAGGGGGACACGTGCAGGGCAGCACAGCTGGCACTGGCTCCAGAGGTTCTGCTGCCTCCTGGCTCTGCTGGGTTCCATCACATCTGCCTGGATGCTTGGGCTGGGGTCAGCACACGGACCCGGGGCTGGGATGGCAGCTCTGAGCCTGAGTCCTGTGAAATCCATGGCACCAGGAAGAGATGAGGAGACAACTCCCAGACCTGCATAACCAGGGAGGCTTTTCCTGCAGGTCCTACAGCACTACAGGACAAACTCATGGTGGCCAGAACCTGCCTGTGCACAGGAACCTGTACCAATAATTGCCATTGGTGTGACAAATCAACTTGTTCTGCAGAGCTTTTGAATTTTGTTGTTGCTGTCGTTTTTGGGGTTTGTTTTGTTTTGTCCTGGATTTTAGCAGGAGGTTGTCCCTGGCCTGGGAACTGCATCTTGCAGCCATTCCCTGCTCTGAGCACCTTCACTGGGTTGCTGGGCCCTTGGGTTACAGAGGGGACACTGAAAAGTTTTGGACTGGGAAAATCACCGTCTGCTCAAGGTTGCCTGCAGTCTTAGCCTATTACAGGAGTTTACTGGGATATATTTGGATGAAAATCCCATTGGTCACCTCAAGTAAAGCAGCAGGCAGTTGCACTGCTCTGTGCTTAGCTGCTGCATCTCCTGCAAGTGTTTAAATAAGTCCCATGGATGCAGGCTGGGACGTGGGAGGAGGAGGCCTGGTAGGGCAGCTGTCCACCTGTCCCTGCTGATGGAGAGGTGCAGAGCTCTCTCTCCCAGAGAGCTGTAAGAGGGTCAGGAATGTCCCTCACTCACACTCACACTGGGGCTGGTGTCTCTGGAAAAGCAGGATTTTCCAGCCTGTTGCTTCCAGAGTCCATTTACCTGCCAGTGCTTTGCAGGAATGCCACCTCCCCTGGGTCAGAATAAAGGGGACTATTGATATTATTGATATATCCCCTGTCCTGAAAGGGCAGCTGGTGTCTGGATGGGCTGGATGGCCTTGGAAAGGTGACCTGGAGGCACTCAGACCTCCTGCTGCTGGGCCAGGCTCTAGGAACTGCCTTGGCATGGCTCTGGGTATAAGGAGTGGAGGTCCTTAAATCCACAGGTTGTTGTTCCACGGGTCCTGTTCCCTCTCAGCAGCTCCCACCCATCCCTTGGTGCCCTCTGGGGATGGTCCCGTGGTCAGCATGGATTTGGGGGCAGCATGGTGAGGGGGTGGCACCTTTCCCCGTGGAGCTGAGGGGTGGCTGGGCAGCCCATGGAGATTTTCTCATGGAGCCTTGCAAGGCACAGGGCAGGGCTGCTGGGGTGACCTGCCCAGGGGCTGCTTGCTCTGTCTCTGGAGTGGATGGCAAGATTTTTAGACAGTTTTTTTTGCACCCAAGAAAGTGACAGAGGCTGGACAGGCTCGTGAGGATGCTGAGAGGCAGCTTTCCCTCAGGCAGAGCCCAGGGCTGCTCCTGGAAAAACATAGTTTTCTTTTGGCTACAAAGGGCTCTTCCCACACAGAGCCCATGGGGGCAGGGTCACTTCTACCAGGGATGCTTTGTCATTTTTCTTTTGCTAACAAGAGCTCCAGAAGGTTTCTGCTGAGACTCCCCCTTCATCTGCAGCCCAGGTGTTTCCAGCTCAGCTGCTGGAGCTCCCAGTAACAGTTTTTCTAACACTCGTTTCACCCAGAATATTCTGTTACTCGCTTAAAATTAAAAATGTAAGAGTTGGGTAAAACAAATTGTATTTAATATCAACTTAATTAGCCCAATGATATTGCACAGATGGTATTCTGGATTTTCATGTTTTATTCAAGAAACCTTTTGGGTTTGGGAAAATATATCTGAAACTGAGGCAGAATTCAGCAGCAGACTTGGCATTTAAACCAAGTCTGCTGCTGGGCTCTCTGGTTTTGGTGGGCTTCTGGTTTTGGGCGGGCAAGAGTAAATGTGGAGATTCCCAGATGGACTCACAGGTAGGAATAAAGCTGGATGATGGAAGGCAGATGCACCTCATCAGATGTGACCTGTCCAAACCCTTAACTAATATCCTGCTGTGTGCCTGAGGAGTGCTCGACAAACCTCAGCTTAACCAGAAGTGGCTCGTGGCCCTGTTGGGATGGGTCTCTAAAGTTTAGATAGGTGACAGGGGGTTCAGTGAGCAGAGTACTTTCAGAGTCCTCTAGGCAGTACTGAATGTGACAAGCTAAAACTCCATTTTCATGGCTCAATTACTCCACTTGTGCCCTTCCTCTCATCATTCCTGATTGTTTTTGATAGTCCCATGTTCTATTTTGAGTTGTGGATCTTTTTCCAGAGACAGGAATGGGGAGAAAATGTGTGGCATTTGGTGGTGGTGGTGTTTTTTTTATCCTTTCATAATAGAAATAGGCTTGTCTGACTCTGCACACGGTCATTTGCATCCATCCAACAGAAGGGTCATTTACCTGGGAAAATGAGAGCAGGGATGGCACCAGCTCCCAGGGGGCCCATTTGTGCTGGTGCTGCTCTGCACCCACCTGAGTCCTGGTGGGATCTGTTCAGCCAGAGCAGTTCAGCACGTCCTGTTCCACCTGAGGTGGTGGGGACACCTCTCCTTCTTGGTCTCCGCGTCAGGGCTGTGAGGAGGCAGAGGCTGCAAAAACAGAAGAGCAGCTGTGACCTGCAGGGAGGGGCAGGAACACAGGTGGATACTCCAAGGCACAGGAAAAGGGGATGTGCTGGGGGCAAAAGCAGTAAAGGATGTGCCGGGGGTAAAAGCAGAAGGCAGCAGTTTGGGTGAGCCCAGACAGGATTGTGCAGCCTCTGGTCCTGGCTCCTCCCAGGGCTGGGCTGGCATCTGGGAGACACCCCTGGGCTTGGTTTGGTGCCATGGAACCCTCAAAACTCTTCAGGGCTGCAGTTATCCTATTAGATCACGTCATCCTTTCTGTCCATGAAGGTCCATGTTTGCTGCTGACCCCATCCCCCAGGACAGAATAGTTCTGTTCTCATGGTCTGTCTAATTTGTAATTTTCGTGGGTGTTTGAGCAGTCATTTCCACCTTTCTGGGAGCAGAGTGGAGTGCTGGAAGTCAGGAATGCCAGTGTTACACGTGTCTATTTTAGGCATTTCTCTAATCACAGCCTGCTGTTGCTGCTGCAAGACTCCTCTGCCCCTCCAGAACCCCAGAAAAAACATCTCCCAACATCCCCAAAGAGCAAAGAAAAATTAAGTTGTGCTTTGAATTCCAATATGTTCTCCTCCTTCCAACACTCAACGTGGCAGGGAAAGGGCTGATGGGAGCCTCTGCCAATGCAGGAACACCCACGTGGAGCCTCTTTCCTGATGCCCTTTCAATGTGTGGATCCGTGAGCTACCAAATGTGTGTAGGAGCAAGATTTGGGTGTAATCCTGATTTAAACCCCCAGCAATCAATCACTCGTTGGGGGTTTTACTGATGCTTTGACACAGATGCTCAAACTGAAGCTGTGGCCTGCCCATGCCTGCCCCCAGCTTGTTCCAAGCTGCAGATACTTGGGAATCTTTGCCTTGGATTTGGCCCCTTGCTGCCTTCAGTGAATGAATCCCTCTGTGTGCTGGGTCAGCTTGCCACCAGCATCCAGTTGAAGCTGAGGCAGCTCCTGAGAGAAATTTGAATTATTATTGATTTTGACCAAGGCAGTGGAGAGGTGGTCACCCCAGAGGGCAACAGGACTAATTTGGAGGTTGGTGTCTGGAGAGAGCTGAGCTGGGGGGCTCTGGGTATCTCTACAGCTCCCAACAGCTCATGGGGACTGAGGGAGATTGGGTGGAGAGGGGAAATCTGCATCATCCAACTTTGTGCACCTCCAGTGCAGGCATCTCCAGTGTCTGAGGCTTCCCTTGGAGCTGAGAGAGAGAAACTAATTTTTCTGGAGTGCCATTCACCACCCTGGATTTACATATCTGAAATGAGTGAGAATGTGTGTCCTGGAAAAGCCTTTTTTTTAAACATGGAACCTCCAAAAGCTAGCTTGGACAGAGACACATGAGTAGTTAACATCTAAATTCAGGCAAATTTAAATGTGTTTCTTCCCTGCCCAGGTATATCCACCCAGCTAAGGCAGACCCAAGCTCGCTGCTCTCTCCAATTCTCTTTCCTCTGCCCCCAAACATGATGTGAAACACTGTTTTAGAATGTTTTACCCTGTAAAACAACATATTGCACTGTTCCCTGCTCACTTTCAATTTTATGCAACTTTCTCTGCTGGAATAGGCTCAGTGATCCCAGGAAATAATTGGTGAGCTTGTTAGACTAATGGGATTTTTATTTTCAAGGCTATAGATCAAACAAGTATGCCTGAAAATTCATTATACATGCAGTGAGCACAAAATAATTATTCCTTCCCATGGAAGTGCTGGAGGAGAGACTGTGATAAGGTGGAGCTTTAAAAAAACCTGCTTGATTTATCATTTCTGAGGCAAAGTTCCTGTGAGATGCACTAGTTCAGTATTCAGTGGCAGACACCTGGCTGGCCAGGGGCAGGGCACAGCCTGGCAAGGACTTTGACTTGCTTTTTTGACTTTATTTTTGGTCTGGAGCTGAACAGTCCCTGAGTTCTGCTCCTCCTTTTTAGCGAAAAGTCCCAGATGTTGTTTGGAACAGCAGAATTTTGTGTTGCTTCCAGGTGGTGAAAAGGGGATGGTTTCCCACCTCCCTCTTCTCCAGGGCTTTGGTTTTCCATCTCCTTCCCCCTTGGGAAAGCAGAGGAGACATCAGTGTGCAGCCAGGAGGGAAGATTCCCTCAATCCTGCAGGTGGACACCTGAAGAAGGGGACGCCAGCAGTGGAGAATCTGTCCCAGAATAAAATGATGGATGTTGACTGAGGCGTGGTGCTGGCTCATGTTCAGCCTCACCATCCCAAGCATTTTGGGTCTAAATTGCAGTGTCTGGGGTTATCCTGCTCGGGGCTGCTGGGATCTGGTCCATGAGCTGAGCTGTGAGGAACCAGGTGGAGATGTTGGCAAGGGGACTGGAGCACCTTCCCTACGGGGACAGGCTGGGAAAGTTGAACCTGGAGAAGAGAAGGTTGTGAGGAGACCTCCCAGAACCTTCCCAGGGTGTGAAGGGGCTACAGTGAAGCAGGAGAACAACTCTTCCTCAAGAACTGCAGTAGCAGGACAAGGGGAAACGGGTTCAAATGGAAAGAGGGGAAATTTAGGTTAGAAATACGCCAGAAGTTGTTCCCTGTGAGGGTGGGCAGGCCCTGGCACAGGGTGCCCAGAGCAGCTGGGGCTGCCCCTGGATCCCTGGCAGTGTCCCAGGCCAGGTTGGACATTGGGGCTTGGAGCACCCTGGGACAGTGGAAGGTGCCCCTGCCCATGGCAGGGGGTGAGATGAAATGAGCTTTAAGGTCCCTTCCAACCCAAACCATTCTGTGGGTGAACTTTACCTTCAGTGTATTTGCAAATTACAATTTATTTTTACATCTTTGTTTGAAAACTAATTTGTCTTAAGGATATCTTGTGTGTCTATGTTGGAGTTGTCCACACATTGTTGCTCTTCGATCAATAATTTTCCATTTGTAAAGCTGGACAAAGAATTAATTGTTCACTGAGAATTTCCATAGAAAACCCTTTTATAAAAATCATAAGTGGATACTGTCTTTGTGGGGAGAATTGGTGAATGTTTGGTATATGACAGGAGAAAGAAAAAAGGAAAAAAGCAAAGGCAAGTCATAAAAAGGGCTCAAAACCACAAGCTGTGACATCTCAGGAAGGAAAATGCTTGATATACCTTGGAAAAGCTTGAAAACAAATCTCCAACATAACTTAAAAATAGTTCTTCTCATTCTGCAGGCACAAAGACTAATTGGAAGTGACACCGTTTGAGAATGTCGCTTCCAGTCTGTCTCATTCCCCTGGTATTTGTCTGTTGGGCCTCCTGTGCAGGGGTGGGATCGCTCCGTGAGCAGGCAGAGGGAATTTTGTCCCTCCTTGGAGACTGGGCTTGGTGCCCCAGCTCCTTCTGGGCAAGCAGCTCCTGATCCCCACAGACACAGCCACTAGTGCAGAGCAGGGATCGGGGCTTGTGATTCCAAGCCAGGATCTGCTTGTTGATCTGTTTTCCACACATTAATCAATTAAAAAAATGATTCAATCACCAATCAGCTCCTGATAGGAAAAGCTGCTCTGCAGAGCTCAGCCGTGCCAGCTGGGCACCTGGGGCAGCCCGAGCTCAGCCTGGGTGCTCGGCTTGGAGCAGGGGAGCTGTGGGATGTGGCACTGGAGCTCCCTGTGGGGCAGGGGAGGTGTGGGATGTGGGGCAGGGGAGGTGTGGGATGTGGCACTGGAGCTCCCTGTGGGGCAGGGGAGGTGTGGGATGTGGGGCAGGGGAGGTGTGGGATGTGGCACTGGAGCTTCCCGTGGGGACATGAGCCTTGTCTGCACGGTGCAGTGGGACATTTCCTGGCTGGACCGTGGGGAAGGCTCTGTCACCGTGAGGATCCCAGCTAGGGCGGATCTCGTGGATGAATCCATGGTTCAGGGCACCACAGGGTGCTGCTCTGGGCTGGGGTGGAGTGAAGTCCCTTCCCAGGGGCTTTGGGGCTGTGTTCTGGATTTCTGCTGAGCACAGGGTTGACAATGCAGATATTTTTGTTATTGCTGAGCAGGGCTTGCACAGAGCCAAGGCCTTCTGTGCCCCTCGTATGGCCATGCCGGGGGGACACAGCCAGGACGGGTGACCACAACTGACCCCAGGGATATTCCAGACCCTAGGACATCATGCTCAGTATATAAAGTGGGGAAAATAAAGTGCAAGTGAAGGGCATGTGGAGTGGTGGTTTTGTCTTCCCAAGTCACTGTGAGGTGGGACCCTGCTCTTCTGGAGGTGCTGGACACTTGCCCAACCATGGGAAGCAGTGAATTTATTCCTTATTTTTCTTTCCTTGTGTGCATGGCCTTTGCTTCCCCTATTAAACTGCCTTTATCTCAACCCACGAGTTTTCCAGCTTTTACCCTTCCAGTTCTCTCCCTGATCCTGCTGGTGGGGGAGTGACTGAGCAGCCAAGAAGGGCTGAGGTGAAACCACCCCCACAGCCCACGGGTTTGCTGGGGGAGGGAAAGGCAGCGGGTGGGGATGAAGAGTTCCCATCGTGAAGAGTGAGGGGAGGATGAACAGGCCAGCAGCAGTTTGGGCCGGAGGATTCCTGCTGGGCTGAGGGCAGTGGCTGCACCATCCACTCAGGGAACCCTCTCAGTGTGTGTCAAACTCTCGTGTCCTGAGGGAGGCCTTTAGGCACAGCTTCTGCTGAAGTTTTGCGAACGTCTCCCCGGGCAAGGCAGCCGGGGCGGTTCTTCCAAAGGCCACAGCAGCGCCCTGGAGGAACGGCTGGCAGCAAATGGCACACGAGGACTGTGCAGTGCACAAGCAGCAAGCAATCAAAGGAGCCAACGACCAGCAGCGCTAGTTGCTGGCCGTTTCCCCCATTGTTCCTAATGTCAGGAAAATTAATCCACAAACACCAGAGGTTTATGTCCAAAAAGGAGACAGAGGAGTCCTTTTACTTTATTCCAATAAAGGGAGAGGCCATGGGGCATTCCCCTGGGGTCTCTCCAAGTTTTGGAGGACGCAGCCTCCTTTTTATCCCGATTTCCCAACTGCATTTCCCTCTCTCTTTCCCCACTGGCTGAGGCACTTGAGAGGTTCAGACTGCCCGGAACGCCTGAAACCGAGGATTCCCCTCTAATGTATAACCCTCCCCTTTAATTTTTAATTCTTACGGAATTTAGGGGTTTTCTTTCATCTTACAATGTCTAATTTCATTTAACAGCAAACCTAGAGTTTATTTGTGAAAGCAAATATCTTTTTCCATTCATCAATCAGTGGAATCCTTCCCATTGTTTCTTTCATCTCCCAGTGCTGGTTTTATCTCCCAGCAGACCCAGGGCTGGTTTGTAAAGACAACTCTGCTATTCCTCTCACTAACCTCTGGTCCCAGCTGCAAAACCAGCTCACATTGTGCAACAGCTGCATTTAGAGGCCCTGAACATCCCTGTCTTTGGCTGACTGTGTAAAAGTCGGATGACAATTTGTAGCTCCACGGAGGAATTTTAAAGCGGTGCGGAATTCTCTGCTGAAGGATCTGTGTGAGTGTGAAAAGCTGCTGAGAACGCTCTAAGTTGGTGTTGGGGCATCACGAAGGAGCAGGGACACCTTCCCCTATCCCAGGGGGCTCCAAACCCCATTCAGCCTGGCCTTGGACACTTCCAGGGATGGGGCAGCCACAGGAAACCTGTGCCAGGGCCTCAGCACCCTCACGGGGAAGCACTGAAATAATTAATGTAATTAACATAGTTCCTTCTGAAGGTCCAATAACGAAAAGTATCTCTGTAGCTTTAGCTGATGAATTTCAACACTGAAAGGCACAAAAAAACCCAGAAGAAATGGAGCTCAAGCTGGCCAGGAGGAACATTTCCTCTCCTGCTGCCAATTATTGGGCAAGGATTACACCGCAGTGTGTTAGCAGAATTAAATATCTATTTGAACTTTGCTTCTCGTGTACTTTTTAATTTTAATATTATTTATTCTTTGACTTTCAGTAATTCATTGAGATGCGTCCATATTGGTAATTAAAACATGTACAGTAAGAAACAGAGCTCACATAAATTATTCTACAGCATTCATTATTTATTTGGCCACTTATAACTGTGCAAAATTTACTGAGAAAATATGTACATTAATTAACATGTACATCACAATTTCATTAGTGCACTTTTTCGGTGAGTAAAGATACTCAGATTTGGGTGTGTGAGCAGCTAGAGAGGCCTTGCTTGTGCCTTTTAAATTATTTAGATTTAAAAAGAGGTCTGTGGTTGGAATCCAGGAGGAGCTGCTTGAGGGAAGCCTTTCTGCTGGCCTTACATGTGTGATGGCAAGGTGGTTTTTCCCAAAGCTGCCAAAATTCCTGAGCCAGACTTGGGGATGGGTGTTTGGCTGTGTTGTACAACCACTGACATTTGAGTAGAGCAGGGAACAAGAGAAAATCTGATATTTCAGACCCTCTGGTTTAATTTCCTGTGGCTGAGTCTATCAGGGAGTGCTGGTGCCGTGGTGATCCCCCTGCATTTCTTGGCTGGTGCATCCCAGAGGATGAGGCTCATGACAAGGTCCTGGAGAAGACTCTCAGAGGGGTTCTGGAGGCACCACTGTTGGTTTTTACCAGCCCCACAGACTCCAGCTGAGGCTGCTGTGAAGTGACTCCAGTTCCAACACCACCTCTGGAAGAGGTCCTGTGCCTCAGCACGGAGGCACAACTCAAACAATGAGGAATTTCTTTGTGCCAAGTGGATTAAAACCACCCAAACCAACCCAACCAAACAACTCACAGATTCTATTGTAGTCTGGAAGGGAAGAGAAACACTTTTAATCAGTGCCACAAAATTTACATCAATAACAAGTCCAGTAGAGCACCAGGAAATTTCCACATGAGTAAACTCCACTCAGTGCAGAAGGGCTTGCATCCACTCCTGGAATTTAATGGTTCAGCTGGCATGTGAAAGCTGTTATTTGGAGATTTAATTACTAAGGTCAAACTGAATTCCAGCTACTGGAGCAATGAACTCCCTCCGCAGATGCCAGCTGAGGGATTCCTTGCTGGGGACTGCTGGAGAGGATTTTGGTGTATCTACTTAAAAGGCATGTCCCATGGGAGCCTCCCTGCTAGGAGTATGTTCAGAAGGCATCGTGCCTTGGATAATGAACTATTCAGGGGACACAACTCATTTTGGGGGGTCCCAGGGGTGCCTTTTTCTGGTTATGAACTATTCATGGTGAAATTTGGCTATGAATTTCCTCATGGTGAAATTTGGCTATGAATTTCCTCATGGTGACCTGTGGAGTTCCTGGTCAATGAGCTGCTGCTGGAGTGAAAGGAATGCTCCACTTTGTGGTTATGGAGATTCTCCTTCCCCCAGCAGGAGCTCTGGCTGGCACTTCTAATGGCAGAAGGGGGTGTTGCTGTGTGAAGACTTTCCAGGTTGGTCACCAGAGGCAGATGAAGAGCAAAGAGAACAAAGACCCTCCAAAACTCGCTCTGTCTTTCCAACCAGCCCCATCCCCACAGAATATGTCTGTGAGCTTTCATAGTTCTTGAATTACCAGCCAAACACAAAATACTTTTCATTATTTTGGGCCTGGCTGTAAGTGCACTCAGAGGGTGGAGCAGATGAAGAGATGCTCAGATTTGGGGAAGCAGAGTAAGAGAAAACAAAACTGTGCTTCCTGGAAGGCTGGAGTGAGGTGTCAGAGGAAATCTGCCTGATCTTCTCCTGCCCCTCACAGAGCCTGGACAAGAGCCATGAGGCCCTGGGTCATCCTCCCCTGGACTGCCCAGGCATGGGAACTCCATCCCTCTGTCCCACAAGCAAACTCCAGAACCCTCCCAGCCTTCCCCAAACACCTGCCTTCAGGGCATTTAGGAGCTGATTTCCCAGGGCAGGGCTGCACTTTGGGCATTCCTTTGTTTTGCCTTTACAGCTCAGCTGCCAGGAGGCAAAAAAAGAAATTGGTTTGGATGGACACAGACCACATTTCTTGTGTGTGCTGTGCAAGTGTGAAGGAATTCCTGTTGGACTGAACCATCTGCTCTCCCGTGAGTGCCTGACACTGCACAGAGCCAAAGGTGGGGATCACCAGAAGAGCATCTTCTCTTCCTCCTCGTTCTCTTCATCATCCTTACAGGTAACTTGGAGGCTGGGACACTTCACTGGGGCAGGGACACCCAGGCTGGGTTAGAAAAGGCCACTCCCCACTTCTTTTACATCTAATGATGGCAACCCTACAAAGGTGCATCCCAGAGGAGCCTGGTGCTTCCTGGCAGGTGGTGGAAGAAAGTGGAAGCATTCCCAAGGAAAAGGGGGGAAACTGAGTCCATCTCACCAGTGCCTCAGAGCAAAACTTTAGATGGCATTATTCTTTGTATTCCCAACTTCATGGCCACAGCTGAGGTTGAGTCTGAAAAATGTGGATTTACTTCTTTTATAGAGAAACATTTATTTTTTTCACAGCAGAGGGAACTCTTTTGAGTTTCCTGCTTGAGACAGAGTTTGAAAAATACAGTGCCTTGTCTTCCAAAAATATTCTGAGGAGCCACTGCAGGGTCTCAGATGAGGGCCACGATTATGCTCTGGAAGTTGTCAGAGGGAAGAAGGCTGCTCAGTCTTTCCCTGTTCTCTTTACTGGAGCTGGCATGAAAATGGATTATTCTAAACCATCTCTCTGTGTGGCTGTCCCATTTGTCAGGTTCCTGCAGGCACATTCCCTGCTTGATGTTTTCATAAACTGCACTCCTTTTCCTTGGGTTCTGCTGATTAATTGTAATGGCAAGTGAAAATATTCCAAAATAAATCTGTTTTCATGGCCCTCTGCAAAGTCCACTCTGAGAACCCTCTGCAGGTGTAGCAGTTTGGGAGGAGGTGGGGCAGCACGAGATGCACATCCCAGCAGCAGCCCTGTGGTGTCCACATTTTTCAAACCCAGCCTCAACTCTGGCCACGAAGTTGGGAATGCACAGGAAATGCCTCTAGAGTTTTGCTCTGAGGACACAGGTGAGATGGACTCAATTGCTCCTCCTGTTTCCTTGAGAATATTTCCACTTCCTGCAGTTATTTTGGTCAGGCCTGTATTTTCAACTAAGGAGCAAATTATTATTATTATTCAGTCCAGGAAACTAAAGGAAAATAAGCAGGAATCACAGAAATGTTTAGGTTGGAAGAGACTTCTAAGATCTGATCCAAGCATGAACTCAGCCTTTCCAGGCCCACAGCGATCCCATGGACAGGGAGGTGCCAGCAGCAGCCCCAGAGCTGGGCTGTGACAGGGCAGGGATGAGGCCAACTCCAGAACTGCTTGGGGTGATCGTTTGCAGTGACCCCCCCACTCCTGTATCCTCTACTCCTGGCACCCAGACTGCTGTTTTCCCTGGAAATGTGTCTTTCCAGCCCTTAAACTCCTCACCACTGGAGAAGCCTCAGCAGCAGTGCCCTTCTTGCACTCTATGGATGCTGCAGGGCAAAGCCTGTGGCCCCTTGGCTTGGGTTCCTGCAGCTCTCACCACCCAAAAGAAGCTCTGCCAACACCTCCTGCTTCTCCTGCATCCTTGCACACTGTCTGATGATCTAAGAGCTTTTCCCAACCCAAATGAGCTGCAGTGAGCACAGCAAGAGATGAAAATGAACTCCGGTGATCCACTTTTCCTGCAGGAAGATGAGGATGGGCAAGTCCTTCTGCTGAGGTGCCCTTCAGCCCAGCACTGGGATGGTGCTGCTGAGCTGGGCTCAGATTTATTTGCTCTCCTGAAGTAAAGGATAGGCTGAAACTAGGACAAAACAACAAAGAGGGAGTGACAAAGAGGGAGAGCCTGGATTTGAATTGATAGAAACCCCAGGAACCGGTGTGCAGCCCAGTAAATATTAGAATGACATTACCTGAGCTTGAGAAAAAATTGACAAATTGTTAGGCTGAATTCCTATCTGTAGTGGAACTGGAGAGCAAACACCATGGAGATATCATTATTTCCTTTAATCATTTTCTTTGGCAACAGAATTAGAAGGAAAAAGCTCCAGAGTTACTCTTTTATATTTTCTCTCCCTCTGCCTTTTCTTTCTGATTCTCTCCATTGTTCCCAGCTCTGTCAAAATTGTGACAAACTTAATTACCAGCAAACAGCAGGAATCCCAGATGACATATCCATTATTTTTTCCTTTCTTCTGACTTCATGAGAGCTTTCTAGTCTTTAATGTAGAGTGAACAAGGATAGGGAGCAGATGGTGCTGGTGTCCAATACCAGCAGCATCTGAGCCCTTATCTCCTTGAGATCTTCAGTGTCAGGACAAGATGTGGGTAACGAAAGCTCCCGGAGCGAGGAGATCCGGGGCTGGAGATTCAGAAGATGGGATTGGGCATGGACAGGCACAGATCTGCATTTGGGGGCTGTCATCTGCCAACCTGTTCTTGGAAATCTGCACTAATTTCAGGGCTGCTCACAGCAGTGACTGCAGAGCCCAGGGCTCTTGCTCCAAGTTCCTGGCACCGGGATAAGGCACATTTGTGCCTCCTGCATCTGTAAATTTGATGCTGGGCTGGCTATAAAACAAGAGCTGGCTGAAACATTGTCATGAGCAGGGAGTTTGCCCTAAAACCATGCTTCTGAGGGTGTGAAACAGCCCGGGGTGAGGTTCTGTGAATGGTTTTGAGCGAGAAAAAAAGTTTAAAAGAAAAATGCCCTAAAATACTGTGAGCATTTTTAAGCGAGGTTTTGCCCTTTGATCTTTTCAAAGGGAATTTTATTGTCTTGCTCACTCAAAGATGTTTTTGGCTGCAGGGGTCTGGAGTGGAGGGGCTTTTCAGAGTCCTCACCAGTTCTCCAAGTTCAGGGAAGCTTATGGCCAGCTGGGTTTTGGGCACCTGTGCTCCCATTGCTGCAGAAGCAGGGAGCCCTTGCCTCCACCCTGCCATTACTATTTTCATTTTCATTTTCATTTTCATTTTCATTTTCATTTTCATTTTCATTTTCATTTTCATTTTCATTTTCATCATGACACCCAGGCAATCCACTGTTTTGCAGGAGATGTCAAGATTTGCCACACAGGCACTTCTTTCCCCTGTGCTCCCTCTCTTGAGAGAGGAAAAATGATCGTGTGCCACTCAACCAAAGCAGGGGCTTTGCAAACACACCAGCCACTGGAGGGTGGGTAGAAAGAAGCAGAAAATCTCTGTTTTATCTAGTTTGATCTTCCCCAAACCTTCTCTGAACAACTGCACCCCCTCCTGCATTAATTTCCTCAATCTGGGTATCCCTGTGGCTCCTGACTCACAGAGCAGCTTGTGCTTGGAAACTTCTGGGCCAGCTGCTTCTGCCTGCAAGGAAATAAATTCTCTGCCAGGATTTGTTTTTCTGGGCACTGCTGGGGCCCCTTGCCAGCTGCACTTGAGTAAATCATTGCTCTGAGCACCATGCAGCAGGGCTGGGACAAGGAGAGCATGGACAGTTTTGGCTTTGGGCTGTTCATCAACCTCTGAGCTGAACCCAAACCATTAAAATGATTTAAACTGAAATCCTGGACTCCTGGATAATGAAAAGGCTCACTTGGGGGTGAGGGCTTAGCAGGACTCTGGGTGTGTCTCACTGCCCATCAGTTTGGGCACTGGAGCCTCTGGTAAACCCCAAATTTTATGGATGTTTGGCACAGCCGGGGCATGTGCCACATCCAGGCTCCCTAAAGGAAACTCCATTTTGTTATTTGCATTTTAACAAAGGCAGCAGATGTGCAAAAGAACCCAAATCTAAAATTATCTCCTAAGCAAAAAAGTTACATCATCATATGATTTTATAAACCCACATTTTTTTCCCTTTTATTCTTTTTCCTCCATCTAAAGAGAATGAGCAGGTTGCAGGAGAAGGTGGTAGAAACCTCTCCTCCCTTGGGCTTGTTGAGTGCAGGGTTTATTCTTGCTTTTAGGTGAGTTCTCAGGGAGGGCCAGGCCAGGCTTGCCAAGGGGTGGGAGAAGAGACCATTTGCAAGTGGCATCTTCCAGCAGGATTCCCGAGTGTGACACATTCCTGTCACTTCCTCCTTTGTTCCAGCCCCAACAGCTGAGTTATAACTTTCTTAAAGCAGGCTGTTGAATGAGAAAGCCGGGAATGGATGGAGGCTGTACCTGATCAGCAGCAAGGGTCGATTCTTGGAAACGTGGAAGGAAGGACTTGAAATGTTCCTGGACTTGAGGGAACAATTTCTCTGTGGCTGGCTTGGTTTCCTCACACAGAAAACAGCCCTTTTTAAAGGTTGTATTGCTGCTCAGTTTTCCTTTGGGAGCCGTGGGACTTTCCCCTTAACACAGAGGAGAGGATGGTTTAAAATGAGCAGCTCTCGAGCCAAGGGGGTGTCACCCTGATTTTTTCAAGTTTTTTAAAAGCCTTCTGTGTTTGCATTTTTCTCCAGAACTTTCTCACACCCTTTGTGTAAATAACTTATTGTTTACATTCTTTTATGGAGGAGGAGAAAGCTGATGGACTGTTGGGTTGACCAGTGGCATTGGAAAGGTGGCACTGTCGTCCTCCAATGCCACTGGCCCTTGGATTTTGTATATAAGGAGATGGAGTCAGAAATTAAAAGTCTTTTTTGTCTTTGAACGAGCTGTCGTCCGTGTCGTGCTGTTTTGTGTCCTAGAGCACAAGGGGGCTCTGGGGAGACGCTGCTGAGGGCCGGGGAAGTTCAGCATTTTGGGGGAAATAAAAAATAAAAAAAAACGTCCACGCCTATCCTGGCTGGAATTACTGCGAGGAGAGCAGCTCTTTTTGCTTTGCTACTCCAGAGTTAGCACGTGCCATCCCTGCCCTTCCAGGGCTGTCACCTCCCCTGCCGCCTCTGGCCGCTGCTGTCCCCAGCCGGACACCTCGGCGTGGCTGGTGCCGGGCGAGCTCCCTGCCACGCACTGCCACTCCTGCCTGGATTTCTGGCATTTCTCTGCCTGCCCTGCCCTGCCCTGCCCTGCCTGAGCGTTTGTGCCTCACCCCATCTCGTGTGTGTGAGCACAGCAGGGCCCAGGCTCCCAGTTCCACATCGGAGCTGCACATACAGATCCCATGGATTAAAGAGTGAAGGAGGAATGGTTTAGGAGAGCCCCTCCAGGATCCCGGGCTGCTCTCCTCACCTCAGCCCAGCTGGGCTGCATGGGGACACAAAGAAAAGAGACCAAGACAAAGAGGATGGGAAGGAAGGGAAGGAACGAGCAGAGCATGAGGAGTGGAAACAGCAGCAGCTGAGCACGAGCCAGCCCAGCCTTCCTCAGCAGCTGGATATGGAGTTTTTCTAAACTGCTTATTAATTTTTCACATCACTCTTCAGCAACTGCATTATTGGAGTAGGAATTTCAGCCTGATGTGTGAAAGATCCCTCTTCCTGAATTCTTCTGGGAAGGGAGTGAAGAGATCCATCTCTACTCAGACCTGAATACACCTCATATCAGAATCTGCTGGAAGTCTCTCCAATTCTCCTCCTTTTGGACCACGCTCTCAGGGATGCACAGGGTGGGATTGTTGGGGTGTCTGTGCAGGGCCAGGGTTGGACTGGATGTTTTCTGTGGGTTCCTTCCAGCTCAGAGTATTCCATGATTCTATGATTCCTGAAACAGAGTTCCACGTTGTAAAGCAATTTATTTATGTTCCCAATCTGGCTTGACTGCATTCACACCTTGATGATGTTCCCTGGATGTCACTCGTATTTTTCAGGCACATTCTCTTCCCATTACAAGGAACCTGTAGGATTTATGAGGAGCTCGAGTGTGTGGTTTGTTCCATCTCTTCTTAGACTGTCAAACCAGCAGAAAATCTATCATGTTTCTTCTGCTTTTCTTCCGTATCAACAGTACTTAAAGAAAGGACATCAAGTGGAAATTAAAGAAATTTAGTTATAAAACTCATAGGGAAGCACCAACAGGAAAGATCAAAAAAGAAGAGAACAAAGAAGGCAGAAGTAAAATAGTCTGACAAACATTAGAATCGATATTAAAAGGGGAGAAAAGAAGTACAAAAGGCTCAAAAAATTGCACAGAAACTGTGTAAAAAAGCAATGCCTGGCTTTAGAAATGAGAAATGCAAGGAATGTAACAAATGATTTCAGATTTGATCCTATCAGAGAGAAATCTCATTTCAAAAAGAAAGCAGCAGCTATAGAGACAGTTTGATAAAAGGCTGTACAATAAAAGATTTGAAAATTGCATCTTCCAACTACTTTAGAGAATGGCAAAAGAAAGGGATACATATTAAAATACACTAATGCTGCAACATCGAATATAAAATGTTTTGTTAGTGGGAAAAAAAAGGTATTTTGACAGGTATGTCGAGATTTACCAGCAATCTCAGTGACCCCATCAGAAAAAAAAGGCACTGAAAGAATAATTTTAGAATAGCTCCAACAACTGACTGGGAAGAGCATGGAAGCAAACAGCTCACAATTATTTCTGTGGCTGGAAAAAGATCAAACCTTATTTCAGGGCTATTTTTATGGGAGGCAAAGTAGGGCAGTCCTATCCCACTGCTTGGGATAATAAGGCAAACAAAGGCTCCTTGAGAGCACCACAGGGATAAAACCCCAGCACCTCGTGGGCTGTGAGCAGAGCCCCAGCACAGCTCCCTGGAACACAGGGATTTCTGGAAAAGTCTGCAATCCCATTGAACAGGGAGAGGAGCTCCTGGCACGGCTCACCACTGCCAGGAGCTCTGAGCCTCCAGGGACTCAGAAAGGAGATTTACAGCAAGGAAAGTGCACCTTCTCCTGCCAGAGCATCCTGCAGGGTGCTGGGACAGCATTGGCTTGGAAATGGGGCTGCTGGGAAATCCCTCTCAGGAGCTGAAGGCATCACTCTAAAGTCAGCTGTGACATCTTTAACTTCTGCCTTCAAAAATTCCAAACCAGTAAAAAAAGCAATGAAAAAGCTGCCGGGACATGGCAAAGCAATATGTGAGTGTTACAGGCAAGTTACCTCTGATTGCATTGGGGTTATCCCATAATATTCCTACATTTGCAACTTAGCTGCCTGGCATCGGGTAGCCATGTAAGATTGGGTGTTTATTTGCAGAACCAAGCATTAAAACTGTTTTAGCCCTCAGGCCGCAGGGTCTGAAATTCAAATGCAAAATAGCTGGGCTGGTGCAGAGGCTGCTGCTTCCACACCCGGGAGATTCCCAAAACCTCCCTGGAATTCAGCAAGGGACGCCTGGCACGGAGCTGAGCCCGAGGGCAGAGGGAATGGCTGTGATCCATCCTGACCCTGGTGTCATGAAACTGCTAATTGAACCACTGGGAAATGAATCCTCCAGCTGCACTCAAACCATGGCGGCACATTCCAAGTGTTCTGTGGAAGTTCAGAGCTTCAGAGTTTGGGTTGGGCAGCTGGAATTCCACTGGAATTCATTAGGACCCACACAATTAATGATTCCCATCCTGTGTCTCCCTGCCAAGGGGCACAGCACAGATTGTCCCCTATGAAATGATGTTTCCAGCCCTCCAGGGTTCTACATTTCATCACCATTCTCCCAGGAAAGCCTCAAGCCATGGGGAAAAGAGGCTTCTTTGTGGGATCAGCCAGTGGTACAATTTGAAGGACAGTAATGGTCAGGTGATTTTCAAAAAGGACAATAAATGGGAGGGTTCAAACCACCCAAATGCCCCAACCGTTCTTATCCATCTCCTGCAGTTACT
The DNA here is from genome assembly GCA_013390105.1 of Tichodroma muraria. NCBI lineage: Eukaryota > Metazoa > Chordata > Aves > Passeriformes > Sittidae > Tichodroma > Tichodroma muraria. The sequence continues at coordinate 62,653 of WAAG01070964.1, read as the reverse complement.
GGGAGTCTCTTCTGCCTGGAAGAATCATCCACACTACCCATGGCCTAGGAGGGATCAGAGTGAGGGACCCGAGGCAGGGACTGTGGATGAAGGGAACAGGGATTTTATGGGGGTTTAGCACAACTTGTGCCAGAGGAATAAACAAGAGAAGACCCCAACCCAGAGCAGTGGAAACACCAGGAGTGGGAGATGAAGATCATCACACCTGAGTTACCCACTCACCCCTGGGGCAAATCCCAGGAGTTCAGGGACAGCTTTAATCATTAAAAGCTTAAATATCCACGCTTCCTGAGCTTTTCCTTCTCATTTGAGTTGTATTTTTTATTTTGTAGATGATGAGCTGAGGCTGCTGCTCTGCCCAGAGAAGGGGCCCTGGCAGGTCTTGAGTGGGATCATCTCCCTGGTGGTGTCAGGTACTCCAGGAATTTCAATGGAGAATGAGGGGCCATTCCAGAGGACTGGAATAAATTTCTCCTAATTCCATCAGTCAGCAAATAAGAAAAACTGTAATTTCTGTGGATAAATGAAACTCAGCTGGATCAGATGTTATTTCACATTGCAGAGTAACTGTCTCCTTTGGGTGTTTAATTTGTGCTTTCTGCATCCATTACTAAATTTCAATCAGGTCTTACAGAACACGGAAGAGGTTTCAAAGGTAATTAAATTCTTACAAAATGTTAAAAAAATAGTCAGCTGGCTAAGAGACAGGCAGGGGAAGCATCCCAAGTGATGGAGACATGACTGTGCGAGCTGGGAGTGTGGCAGCCATGGGAGGATCGGCTGGAGAGTGTGCAAATCCCAGGGGAAGCTCAGCCAGGACCTGGAATTAGTCATGAGACTAAACCTGCTCCATCAGCCCCAGTGTGTGGGGACAGTGTGGGGCCAAGGGACACACAGGCCTGTGCTTCTCCCCAAATGCTCCACAGGCCTCTGGAGCACCAGGCCAGGGAACTTCTGGCCTCACCCCACTTTCTGCAGGAGCCTGGAGAGATATTTGCTGTTATTCAGAACAGGAGTCGGTGCATGCAATCACCACAGGAAGGGTGGTCTAGCAGTGCATGTTATTTATTCATGGTCTGGAACTGCACTGGACCCTGGAGAGTCACCATACTCTGCTCTTTTCAAAGCATCTTGTTCATTTATGTTTGTAAACAATTGTTTTCTGGGCCCTTTCCCCCATAACTCCCAGTGAAAATTCAACAGGTAGTCTCAAAAAACTGGAAATGCACATTTCCCAGAAATACGAATTTTTACTGATTTTTTCTGGGTATTTAAAATAACTCTGGCCTGGGTTGCAATTATTCTGTGAGAAAGAAACTCAGCATTGTCCCATCCCTGTCAGTGTGCAAGGCCAGCTTGGACAGGACTTGGAGCAGCCTGGTCCAGTGGAAGGTTCCCCTTTAGGGAAGCTGGAATAAAGTGAGCTTTAAGGCTCCTTCCAGACCAAACCATTCAGTGATTTTATGATTCAAGGGAGGTGTGAAACGAGTTTTCTACTTCCCCTTACAATATTCCATTTTAAAATCCAAGAGGTAAAGCACAAAGGCACTTCCTGCCCTGCCTCATCCCTTCTGTCCCCAAGGATGTCACTGGCAGGAAAGCTTCTCCTGGTGGATTGCTGCTGTCACTCAGGTGTGGCTGAGCCCCCAAGGACAATCTCCTGGGCACTGGGGCATTTGCAGGGAGCTTACAGGTCCCCACAGGCCCGTGGTCAAAGCCTGCCCAGCTCCTTAGCCATGCAGATCCCTTCCCTGGGATGTGACAGGATCATCCCAAGCCTCCCAGGGAGCTGGGATGTTCCCCAGCCCCCTCAGGGACACCAGTCTGCTCTGCAGAGCAGTGAGGCGTGCAGGGCTGTGCAGATTCCCTCATTGTCCCTCCCCATGTTTAATCCCAGCCCTGCCCCGTGGGATCCTGGGGGTGCTCAGCCATGCCAGAGCAGGAATCACAGCTCAGCAAGGCCTGGCTTGCTAAGGCAAAGTACTGCTGCAATTAATATAGGAAAAAATGGCCCCCGTGTCCTTCCTATTTTTATTTTCTTTCCCAGCCAAGCTGCCTGCTCCTTGGGATTTGGATTCCTTCAGCTGCACAGAAGGGCACGTGATTTATTGAAATTGGAAAGCTTGCAGACAAAAAAGGCTGTGAAATTATTTTGTATCTGACACAATCATTAGTGGTATTATTTCTCTTGGAGCTGGGAAGGACACTTATAAAACATCTAACAAGCTGCTAAGGAGATTGCCTAAAGCAGTGATTTTCAAAATGTGCTGCTGGAGCCCATTCTTTGTGCTCTGCACATATATCAAACTCCAGTTTCTTTTTATGGAAAGGACTTCAAACAGTATTTCTGAGGGGTGTTTATGGCAGTTTTCTGGTCACCCTCTTCAAATATATGCCACCTACTGATGGCACAACATGGAGATGACTGAAAGAGGCCAGGACACTCTAAATAAGTGTTGTGGGGCAGAGGGGCACCCAGAGTTCCTCTTCTGCTTTGTGACTCTCTCTGTGCACGTGCACCATGCAGACCCTCCAAATCCAAGCACTGAGCCCGGTATCAGTCTCTCAGGATGCTCTTGGAGGGGTGTGGATGGTCTCCTATGGGTATCCCACTTTGCCTGCCGCAGCCAGAACTTGTCCAGCGGGCCAGCCTGCTTGGAAGTCCTGCTCCAGGTACAAGGGGTGCTGGTGGAAGGCACCTTCTGGGGAAAAGGCACCTATTTCATCATGGAATCATCACAGAATGGGTTGGAAGGATCTTAAAGCCCATTCAGTGCCACCCCCTCCTGTGGGAAGGGACACCTTCCACCATCCCAGGCTGCTCCAAGCCCCCTCCAACATGGCCTGGGACACTGCCAGGGATCCAGGGGCAGCCCCAGCTGCTCTGGGCACCCTGTGCCAGGGCCTGCCCACCCTCACAGGGAAGAATTTCTTCCCAACATCCAATCCAAAGCTCCTCCCTTTCAGTTTGAAGCCATTCCCTCTTGTCCTGTCACTCCAGGCCCTTGTCAATAGCTTCTCTCCAGCTTTCCTTTTGGCTCCTCCAGGCACTGGAAGGCTGGAATTAGATCACCCCAGAGCCTTCTCTTTTCCAGGCTGAACAACCCCAACTCTCTCAGCCTTTCCTCTCAGCAGAGCTGCTCCACCCCTCTGACCACCTTGGTGCCTGCTCTGGAGGCACTCCAGAAGGTTCCACGCCCTTGCTGGGTGTGTTTCCTCCAGGTATCTGGAGGAGGAGCTGGATGGGCTGGAGAGCAGAGCCCCAGCTGACCTCCTGGCAGCTCTGCTCTCACCTCGGGTGAAGCTCCTGCACAAGAACTCCGCTGCATCAGAGACTGGCTGTGCCTCCTCCTCCCCGAGGAGAGCAAATCCAAGGATTTGGCAACTTGTGCTGGCCAGACCTGCTTTGGGAAACTCTTATTCCCCTGGCTAAGGGAGTGTGACTTGAGCAGGATGTGCTTTCCTAGTGGTGAGTTTGGAGCTTGTTATCAGTAACCCCAGCTCTCACCTGGCACTTTGCACCAGTGAATCCCAAATCCTGTTGTGGAAAAAGGTCAAAATCACAGACAGCATCTTAAAGCTGAGACGCAAAACCCAACAGTCTCAGACAAAGTCACCCCACAGGCAGCTGGCAGGGCTGTGGACTCAGTCCTACAGTCCTCAAGCCCAGCCCGGTGCTCCAGCCCTCCCCCTCCCATCATCAGCACTGGGATGGCCACTTTTAATTGCTGTCAGCTGGCTGAGGGTGGATGGAAGGAGCTGTTGTCATGGATACAGCATCCACTGGCTGTGCTCCTGCTCTTCCACAGGAGCTCAGTGGGCTGCAGACACCAGTGCAGCCATCAGCACAGGAAGGGTGATTAATTTGCAGCACAGACTGAGCTGGCACCTCTGGGACTGAGCGAGGACCACCAGCGTCTCCAGCACCAATGGCTGCCAGCACCTGTTGGGAGTCACCTCCCATCAGTTCTGTGCAGGATTTACACACAGCTCGTGCCCTTCCCAGCACCACAGCACCTCTCTCTCCCTGCCTTTCCTCCAAACAGGAGGTCCCAGCAGTGGAGAGAGACACCCCAGCTGTAGGAGCGACCGTGGATAGGACGGTCGGGACAGATGGAGAGGAGAGATCTCTGAAGCCAGGGCTTGGAATTTGTGGTTTATTGCAAAGGGTGTGGGTGCAGGGGCCCTGCTGGGAGCTGCCAGCCACAGCTCGGAGCAGGCCCTGAAGAGAGCAAAGTTCCTCAGAGAGAGAGAATCCCCAAAGAGAGGGAAAGAGTGAAGTTCTCGTTACAGTACCATCAGTCTTCTGTGCTGAATATTCTAATTCTCACAAACCAACCCAGTACAAATCCTATAGCGTTTACATACAGCCCATAGGAATCCTTACATTACCATATTGTGTTACATTTTGAACCCTAAAAACCACTCTTTTGTACCCCTTCTGCCAAGCCAGTAGGGTCTGTTCTGAGCCTTGGACCTGTCTGCAAGCAGAGGGTGTTGTCTGATCAAAAGGGGATTGCCTTCAGCCGGCCATGCCATTGTTCTCCAGTTGTTCAGTAACTAAGGCTTGGTACCTCAAAGCTTGCTTTCATTTCAATCTTGCTTGTAGTTTCCATATTCTCAAAATCTTCTGCCAGCCAATCATATTTAAAAGGCTTTCCTGTTTCATCTTCCCAACATCCAGCCACACACACAAAGGCATCCCCTGAGGAGGTTGTAGCTGCAGAGAGACCCAGGGGAGAACGAACCTGTAAGGCCGAGAACTTGGCTGAAATTGTGTGGATTATGGGGAAAAGGTGCAGCCAATGCCTATTTTGGCCTCTTCCCATGCCCTTTTTCTTTCACAGGATCCTGGAATGTCCTCAGTCGGAAGGGACCCACAAGGATCATGGAGTCCAGATCCTGCACAGACACCCCAACAACCCCACCCTGGGCATCCCTGAGAGCATTGCCCAAACGCTCCTGGAGCTCTGGCAGCCTCGGGGCCGTGGCTTGTGCTGTGCTGATGAGCCAGATGCAGCTCATCCTCTGGAATATGGTTGGAAGCTCATCCTCTGGAATATGGTAGCTCCAATCTCAACAGGTTCAAAATCCAATTTCCCATGTAAACATCCTCAGAAGATGGAATCAGAATCACGGGATCATGGAATTATTAAGGTTAGAAAAGGCACTTAAGATCACCGAGTCCAACCATTCCCCCAGCTCTGCCACCAACCCATGTCCCCAAGCCCCACCTGCACAGGTTTTTTGAGCACTTCCAGGGATGGTGATGCCACCAGTGCCCTGGGCAGCTGTTCTAATGCCCGACTACCCTTTGGGTGAGGAAATTTTTCCCAATATCCGTCCTAAACCTCCCCTGGTGAAACTCAAGGCTGTTACTGCTGCAGGCAGAGGGGACTGCCTGGACATCTCAGGCCACTGAGGACTTTTCTGTCCCTCTATGAGGTGACAACCACTACGAGTGTGGTCGTACAAACCTTACAGGAGCAGTGAGACTGAGCCCTGGGAGCTCTGTGCAGGAGGGTGACACGTTCCAGGGTTGCTGCTGTCACAGCCCAAACCAGAAAGACAAACCTCGAGGCAAAGCACAACCACTGCTCCTCCCTCCAGGTCTGGGCTGATGGATCCTCCTACAGGAGTCCAGCACTGCCACAGGGCTTGTCTGGAGGACAGGGGTGCTTGGAGGGGTTTTTTCCTCTCTTGCAGCACAGACCCCAGGGAACACCCAGAGATGTTTCACTGATTACTCTCCTGGCCTCTGTTATGAGGATAGTGAGCTCTGATAACAGACAGTGTGTCAGAGCCCCCACATTTCCTGGGGGAGCCTCCAGCAGAGAGCTTGCAGCAGCTCCATGGCCATTCAAACAGGTTTGTTTGGCAGCCTCACAATCAGCCAGGCTCATCAGGCAGAAAACTGCATGAGACTCTGATCTTTGCTCAGCCAGGGCCATTCCAAAGTGTTTTTTTTTCCTTTATCTAACACTGGGTTTGCCATTAGATGTGCCTGAGAAAGCACAGATAATGCCATGTATTTAGTGTAAAAATCATGATCTTTGGTACTTAGTGTCTGCCATCAGAAAAACTATTTTCATAAACAAACAAATAAATAAATAAACTCAATTACTTGCAATGTTCAGAATCCAGGGAGATTCAGAGTCCAAAGGGAGAACTGAAGACAGCTGGTCAGAGGGCACTGAACATGCTTGGAAAAGGATTGTAGCACCTCAGACAAACTTAGAAATTAAGTTCCCCTTAAATAACCCAAAATCTTATTGCTCATCCCTACTCTAGGAACATGATTAATCATTAAATACCGTTCATGCAGGAATGGGAAACTGTTTTCACACATTCCCATAGTCACTGCTGATGAAATGGAGGCCTCCAAGCAAAGCTGCTTTAACAGGGCAAGGTGTGCCTGCCTAACTCCAGAGTGATTAATGTAATTAGAGTAATTAACAAGCCCCAGCAGGGCCCATGTCAACCCTGTTCCCCTCTAACTGGCCAGGACAGGGCCTGGCTTCTTCCTGCTGCCTCCCAGAGCTGTCAGTCCCTGAGGGTTCTGCCTTGCCCCATCCCAGCCACTATAAAAAGGCAGGAGAGGGTGATGGAGTGTGGTGGGTGTTTGGTTCTTCTTTGCTGGTGGTCTGCTCATCTTCAACAGGTAAAAAAAAAAAAAAAAAAAAAAAGGCCTTTTTATA
>WAAG01070964.1:13120-55948 GCA_013390105.1 Tichodroma muraria | reverse complement strand
AAAAAAAAAAAAAAGGTACTGTTAGTACTGTTCTGGAATTTCCAGGAGGAATGTGCAGGTGTTGGGGTGTGATGGTAGCAGGGCAGACCCTTGAGCTCTGTTCTCCCCCAGTTCTACTGGTTTTGTTTCTTTTAGTCAAGAATTTCTTGATGCTTTTTCCAGTGCTACCTAAAAATAGAGGTCAGGCAGAATTAAGGGAATAGAAAGCAGTTCTATTTATTGAAGGGCCTTCAGGTACACTTGGGGCAGACAAAGCCCCCAGGGGCTACACCCAAACTGGACAACGGGTTTTCACACTTTTATAAGTTTGGTCTGTTTGCATATTGGGGGTTAATCTTGCAATTACAGCTTCAGGTAATGAGGTCATTTACCCCAAGTTTTCCCTCACAACTTGCTTTTGTTTCCATCTCTCAGGGCCTGAGGCAGTGAGGTGTCCTCGATTCCCAGGTCTGGAGAGGAATTGTTGTGTCTGACCAAAATGGGAAAGCAGCAGCTGACACTGAACGTGGAGTTTAGAGTTGCACACTAAAGAATTGTAGGATTAAAAATCCATGAAAAATAGAAAAGTTAAAATCTTAAGGCATCAGAGAAAGGAAGTGCCTTGTGCCTCTCCTAAATATATTGATAATATTGGACCTCTAGGGTGAGCAAAGAACGTTCTCTTTGTTCCTTTGGTTATCACAAACCACCTGGAACTTAAACTCGCAACCAAGTAGATTTGCAAGTGGCACAGCCCCCTCCTATGAGGCCGTTTTGGGGTTTTCCTTGAACAGGCAGTAAAGGAACTTCTCTCTTTTAAGCCTCCCCTTTGGGAGGGGGATCTTTCCCTAAAGCCTTGGTGTTCCTTGTGTTCCAGCTGCCATGGCCTCGGCTGTGCCCGACAAGGAGGAGGTTGCCCAGAGCTCTCCAGAGGTGGAGGAGGAGCAGGAGGTCAGTGCTCCCTGTGGGATGTGAGGAGGGGCAGCTCCTGGGTGCAGGATGAGGAGGGGGCCCTGCTGTGGCTGAGGGGGAGCTGAGCCCCCCAAAACGGGAGTTTCCTCTGCTCAGGCTGTGCCCTGCAGCTTCTGGGTGACAACACAGATAAAGATGTGGACCTAAAGTCCCTGTAACCTCTTAGGCTCAGCAAAATTACCTGGTTCTTGGCTAGGGGAGACATTTCTCTAACTCAAGATCCTGGCTCCTGGCAAGCAGTGCTCCCATGGAAAGACTCCAATGTTTCAGCCTCCCTGGGACCTGCTGCTCTTGCTCTGCTCCTGTGACCAGCAGCATCCTTGCAGGCAAGGGTGAATTCTGTCAGCTTAAAACCAACTCAGTCCTGCCTGGTGGAGCTTTTCTTGGGATATTGGCTTGTCAGACAACCATTCCAGGTGAACTGGAGATGCGTATGTGGCAGAAGAATTGAGGTCACCCCCCAACTTGGTTGTTCTTTGTGCTAGTGGAAAATTTTCCTGGGGTGGACCATCATTAATGCCAAAGCTCCCCAGCTCGTGTCACAACGGAGTTGTGGATTTAATTAAGTGTGTGAGCAAGGCAAGAGTTTCTCCCTCAAGCAGGCCAGGTGGTTTGGTGACAATTCCTCCCAAACAAGGAATTTCAGGGCGGATCTGCTCGGAGCCGTGTTTGGAGTTTCACGGCTGCGCTTTTCTTTGCTCTTCCAGGCTGCAGAGAAGGAGGTGGCCAGTCTGAGCCTGGTGAGCTCTGCCTGTGATGTGGTTTCTGCAGCTTATGCCTCTGCCAAGGAGAGCCACCCCATCCTGAGGTCTGTGTGTGATGCTGCAGAGAAGGGAGTGCAGAGCGTGACCGAGGCCACGGCCAGCTGCGTGCAGCCAGTGCTGGCCACCCTGGAGCCCCACGGTAAATCCCTGGGGAAGGGCAGGCCCTGCCTGGGAGGGACTCTCTGGCTCCTGCCACACCTGGGAGGAGTCCTGGGGTGAGGAAATGCACCTCTCCCTTGCCATAGTGAAAAGACAACTCCTGGCTTAGCCCCTAGTCCCAGCAGTGTGATGGAGAGTCAGGGACTGACTCTGATGCTGACTTTCCTAAAACTGATTTTTGCAAGGTGGAAATTGAGGTGAAATTGCAGAAAACCACGTTTTGATGCTTTTTTTTGGTTCTCTCTTCAGCTGCTGCAGTGAGTGAGTATGCTTCCAAGGGTTTGGATAAACTGGGGGAGAAGCTGCCACTCCTTCCAAAGCCAGTGGAACAGGTAAGAATTAAAGACTGTGCTGTCCCTGGCAGGCAGAGGGGCCTGGTTCTTGTGGGGTTTCGAAGCTAGGAAGTGGTGTAGGCTCACACACCGGAGGGTGTGATGCAAGTTCCTACCAGAGTAAACTTACAACTGACACTGTGCTATTTGTCCCCTTGGTGCAGTTGAGAATCTCAGTGTGAGACACAACCCACTCCACTACTTGCCATTCCTCCTGTTCCCCAGGTTCTCTCTAACACAAAGGACCTGCTGTCATCCAGAGTGGCTGAGGTGAAGGAGGCTGTGAGCAGCAAAGTGCTGGATGTCACCAGGGAGACTCCGCAGAGCTGCGAGGGGGCTGCCAGGCCCGCAGGGACCCGTGCTGCTGGGCTGCTTCTGGAGCATGGGGTGGGACAGGCAGGTGTCTGTGGAGCAGAGGCTGTGCTGGACAGAGCAGAAGGTGACTCTCTCCCTATTGGAAATGAGGAGCTAGGTAAGGAAAGGGTGGATGTGGCTATGGAAGTGGGAACTATTGGACTGGGGGTGGTCAGCCCCATTCCTCACCCCACTACTCTGGAATGGGGCTGATGGTAAGGAGAGAATCCCAGAATGGTTTGGGTTGGAAGGCACCTTAATGCTCATTTTGGGCTTCTCACCATGGGCAGGGACACCTTCCACCACCCCAGGCTGCTCCAAGCCCCATCCAACATCCCTGGCCTGGAACACTTCCAGGGACGAGCTGCCCTGGGCACCCTGTGGCAGTGCCAGACTGGGGGGCACCTGGCAGTCTGGGATCTCCCGAGCCTGTTGCTGTGACACCTGTGACTCAGGCGCTGCCTCTGTCCCCAGCCCACCTGGCAGTGTGTGAGGAGGGCACAGGCGTGGTGCCCCTGGAGCAGCAGCGGCAGCAGAGGAGGTACTTTGTGCGCCTGGGCTCTCTCCCGGAGGAGCTCTGCCTCTTTGCCCACCTGCACTCCACAGCCAGGATCAAGCAGGTCTGGCAGGGCATGCAGGGGGCCCTGGCACAGCTCCACTGCGTCCTCGAGCTGGTAGGTAGAGCTCAGCCCCTGGAAGGATGGACCAAAGCCCTGCTCTCATCTCAGCTTCGCTGCTGTGCTGAGGAGCTCTGCAGTTCCACCGCTCATCCGTCTGTCCCGGCACTCTGATCTTCTTCCCCTGCCACAGATCGAGGCGTTTAAGCAAGGATTTAATCAAAAGCTTCAGGAAGGGCAGAAGAAACTGCACCAGATGTGGCTGGACTGGAGTAAGAAATATCTCAAAGAGAGTGGAGATGAAAGCCCTGCAGAGCCAGAGGTACCTTCCTGGGGAGGGAGACAAAGGGCTCCGGGCATACCCTTGATTTTTAACTTTTAAGTGACTCATTCCTGATCGTGTCCTTCCTGCCTCCCCCAGGAGATGGAGTGTCTAACCCTGCTCCTGGCACGCAGGATCACCCAGCAGCTGCACCTCAGCTGTTCCGGGGTCGTGGCTGCCATCCAGGGCCTTCCCTGCAGCCTGCAGGACAAGCTGAGGCAGGCTCTCGGTGCCATCAAGGAGCTGCATGCTGCTTTCTCAGTGGCAAACTCCTTCCAGGATTTGTCCAGCAGTGTCTTGACCCAGAGCCAGAGGGAGCTGGCTGTGATCAAGGAGTACATGGAGGAGCTGCTGGATTACCTGAAGAACAACATTCCTCTGTCGTGGCTGGTGGGACCCTTCTCCCCAAGGGAGGAGGAGGATCTATCCTCCCAGGAGAAGGAAGCAGAGACAGCAGGAGCTGGGATCCTGGAAACCTCCAGCACTCCCATGTAAAGGGTTAAACAATAATTGCTGTTGGCATTAAACCCTCAGTAAAGTGTAAAGAATTGTCTTCCTAAACACTGCTTGTACTGGGTCATAACTGCTTAAAATAAAACTGCTGCATACAAAATCCCTGTCTCTGGTCTCTCTTGGACAAAGATTGGGAGTATTGCTCAGTGGGTGTGAGCTGTGCTCTTCCCACCTCTTCCTTGATGGAATTCCACTGTGCACACAGGGATGCAGGAAGGGCAGCCAGCAGTACAGGAAGAATCACAGCTGGTAAGCACCGACGTCCTGGGAAGTTGTAATTCCTTCTCTCTCCCGAGCCTGGAGGCAAAAATGTGCCCTGCTGGCACTGTCCTGTGCTTGGGGGAGCTGTCAGAGCCCTGGCATGCCTTGGCATTGCTCCTCCAAGGCCAGATTCTCTTCCTGAGTTTGTCTGCTGCTGCCTGGAGCGGGTTGGTTTGGTGGGGTGGGAGCACCTGCCCGGGGGAGCTGTGGCCTCACTGACCCCAGGCTGTGGGAGCCAGACACTCGCTGCCAGCACTGCCCTCTCCTGCCCAGGGCTTCTGGGGAGCTCAGAGCTCTCCCAGTGCCATGCCCAGCTCCTCCTGCAAGAGCCTGGGGAGCCCAGTGCTTGCAGACTGGCCAGGCAATGCTGTGGCCTGGGCTGATGGACTGGGTGCCTGTGGGACTTTGAGAGGAAAAGCTCTGCTCCTGGCCTCTCCTCCTTCTGTCTTCAAGATCAGAAGTGGAATCTGCTCTCGTGTGAGTACTGCTTCTTCCAGAGTTATTTTTTTTTTATTTAATGATAATTAAAATTGTTTCATGAGGGTCAGAGGCAGGGGATGGGGCTTTTTTTGTGGATGGTGAATGTGGGCTTGAAGAGGTGGAAATTCCTCCTCTTGCACATAAAAATGGCCACTTTTCCACCAGCACTCCTCATTTTCCACCCCTGTGTGTAAAGTGCTGAGGCAGCAGTGCGTGGGCTCTGGGTTTGGGCAGCAATTATTCCTTCATGCAACACAACCCCCTCATGGAGGAAAGCTTTGGATCCTGATTCCCTGAGCTCAGCATGTACCAGACAAGGGTCTTCTTCCTGTAGCAACCAGTTAGTGCTGAAGGCAAAATAATCAGGCAGCTTAAGTTGCCAGGCCAAAGTGTTGCTGAGATGTGAGAGAGAAATTGCTGGGGTCATCCCTGCACTGTGTGCTCTCAGCTGCAGAGGGAATTCTCTCTGGAAAAAAGCTCAGCACTTCTATCTCCTGTAACTCCTGCTGAACTTGGGCAGTGGGAATTGGGGATATTGGAGCCAGTCCTGCTGCTTTAGGTGGGAAATAAACTGTGTTGTCTTCTTAATAGCAAAGTTGTACCTTACCACCTAGGAATGCCTGAAATTTAAACTTGCCTGATTAGAAAAGTGGATTTTGAGGAATAGCTGGGCCTTGCTGCACTTGGTATTGATTTGTCAGTGCAGCAAATCTGAGCTATGCTAATATAGTGCTTAGCCCAGCAAATCCTGCTGCTCCTGCCCATGGATCAGCAGGATGTGTTCTTGCATGGTCACTAAATCCATTTATTGGGAACATTGCTGGCTGCCTGTGCCCTGAGCCCACAGCTCGTGGGACCCTCTGGGAATTCCAGTGCTGTGTGTGGCCCCCATCTCCCTCTGCTGGAACTGGTGATGAGCAGCCCAGCACCTGTAAAGCTAAAAAGGCCTCAAAGAAGGCCACAGAGACTGTAGCAGAAGAGCTACCACAGGCTGAAATGGCCTTCCTGTGGCAGCTCCTAAAGCTCTGCTTAAAAGAGGAGGCTTCTCAAGCAGAGCTTGAGGAGTGGAAGCCTCTCCCTGTTTTACAGTTTAACATCCAAAGATTCAGGGAGCCACGGAGACTTCTTACAGCAAGCTAGAAGGGAGAAATCTGAGCAACTGCACATGGGAATAGTTTGACTTTTTTATTTGATCTACTCTCATCCATGCTGCAGAAACAGCAGGGGATAAAGGTGGGAAGGAGCTGGGAATGATGAATGGACTGGCTTCCCGCAGCGTTTAAGGCTGAAGCTCCTCTGAGCTCTGGGAAAGTATCCAGGTTGTTCTTCATTGTCTCCAAGCTTGTCCGAGTATCCATGCTTATTCTGAGCCGTTTTGGATAGAAATGAGAAATGTGTTGGTAATGTGACAACCCGAAGCAAACACCTTGGCAGGGAAGATGTGCCTTGAGGCACCTCCTCTGGCTCTCAGCAGCCCTGGGGAGCGGTGCAGTGTTCCTTGATTCTGGCAATTATTGCCCTGGTGATTGTCTCACCCTCCCCCGCTGCTGCCGCTGTGCCCCTGTGCCAGCTCTGGGCTGGTTTAAATAAACTTTAAATGCACTCACAGGGGCACTTGCTTCTTGTTCTGCTTTTGGTGGATGCCACCACATCCCTCTGCCAGTTTTCTTCACATTCTAATTATTTCATTCTCACGTTCATGAACTGCTGCTGTTCTTCCCTCAGTCCCTGCTGACCTGCAGGTCAGGGACTGAATATGCTGCTGTTGGGTGGAGGCCTCTTTGGGTATTCCTCCAGCAGGCTGACACTTTTTATGAGTGAAATTAGGAGGCATTAACCAACCTATTTCCATGTTTTCCTACCTGGCAGAGAGAGTGGCTTAAGGAGAGTTTCCCAAGCAGCTTTAAGGCAATGGATTGGGAAAGTGAAGCTCTCAGCAAGAGTGGGGAGGCAAAAGCTCTGTAGTTGCTTGCAAGGAGCTTAATTTCCCCTTCTCCCTTCCATGTTTCCTGTCACTCTTGGATATTGTCATCCCTTTTCCAGAGATGTGTTATTACTTGCTGCAAAATCCCCTGAGTATATAAAAGGTTTGAGGCCTCCCTGAAGGGCAGCTCGAGGAGCCGAGGCCCTGCACAGCCAGGAGCTGTCTGGTTCCAGTTTCTGTCACCTTGAGTTCTTGCAGTTGGAAAAATTCAAGATGTTTGGAGCTCGTAGGCATTCATTTGGAATCTTACTGTGCCTGGTAGGTGTGGGAGCAAAATCAGATTGTGGGTCCTGCTCTGGTGGCTGGTGTGGGCAGGCAGGAACTCGGTTTTGCTGGTTTTCACTTGGTCCTGTGCTTTCCTCGTGTCCCCTCCCCTCTCCTACTGCATCCTCTCCTGTACTAGAGGAAGCCAAGAGTTCCAGGGCACAGGAGAGAACCCTGGAGGGATTTCCCTGCTCTGAGCTGGATTGTGCCAGCCTGCAGTGGCCAGGTGAGATCAGGGTGGCTTTGGGAGCTGCAGAGAACCCAGGTTTGTGTAAGAGGACTCAGGTGCTTGCGGTGCCATCGCTTTGCGGTGCCCGGCGCTCCCTGTTGAAGCATTCCAATGCTTTTCCAGCCAGAGTCTTTGCTGCTGGCAGCATCCAGCTCTTCCCCCACTCAGATGCTTGTGGCAGGTCCTGGCAGGACTTGGAGCTGGGCTTTGAGCATTCCTTTGCTTTTCTTCCCTCTGTGCCCTGCGGATGGTGTGGGGTCAATAAATCTGCTTCAGGCTGCCTTGCAAACCGTGTGTGAGCTTGTGACACCTCCAAGGGATCTTTGCAGGCCTTGTTAGAGCCCCTGATGCCTCCAGCATGGACAGGCTGCTGCCCTTTGCTGCAGAAACAGGGCCCAGCTCCTCCTGTGGGTCCAGAGCACAGCCAGGGAGTGGTTGCCCTGCTGTGCTGCCTCTGGCCACTGCAGCTGCCCCTGTGGGAAGGAAAATCCATTTGCAGGAGCGGTTCACTTGCAGCATTGACTTCCTGGACTCCCTCTGATTCCTGTATTTACTTAGATCCAGCAATGGCTTTGGCTTCTCCAGCAGTGGAGAAGGGGAGGGGAGTTTGAGGGGAGGGTGACTGACCTGTCGGATATTAACACGGCTGGGTTTTGTGCCATCCTCTGTATGGATTTCACTTTTTAATTCATGTTTTTGTTAAGCTTGCTTCATAGTGACAGGAGTTTAGTGTAGGAGGCACAGATTCCTGCCTGGCTCTCCCCAGGTGCCCTGGAAGGCAGAGTGGCACGGGGCTGTTAAAGGAGATTATCTGGGAAAAGAAACAGCTGGGAAGGGTGGGGAGAAGTTTGAGGCTAAGGCTGGGGTGAGGTGGAGTGGGAAAGCAGAGAGACCTGGAGGAGACACAGGAGGGCTGGGGAGAGCCAGAGAGCAGGTGAGAGGCTTGATGGAAAACCAGTGGAAAATCCTCCAAGATGGATTGGGATTAAAGGTGAGAATCCAGTGAGGCTGGGGGAGGAGGTTCAGATACTGCACTGAGTATCTGGGAGCAGAGAACCAGGGAATGCTGGTCTGGGATGGGCTTGACTGGGGCAGGACTGGGGCAAGGTGCAGAAGACTGGAGAGCAGGAGAGGAACCAGCTGGAAGGGAACTGGAAATTCCTTTTTTACAGTTATTTTAAGGGCACTGTGTGTGTATCTTATCAAGCTGACTCACTGGGCTGCTCAGTGCAAGGCAAAACACCATCTCTGCCCTTTGGTGAGGGAATGCTGGAGAAAACCCCATTCCTCTGCAAGAGAACCCCAGAATATTTACCCTGCATGGACCATCCTGAGGGGTGGTGTCCTCACCCTCCTTGGCTCTGCAGGATGTTTCCATGAGGAAACACATCCTGAGCTCTCCCACTTGAGGAAATACCAACTACAGTGCCTTTTATCCTGGCAGAGAAATCCAAAGTTTTGGGTTCATGCCTGCTGTCCTCCCTAAAACCCCCCTCTGCCTCAAGCTGGCTGGTTTTGGAGGAGCACCTGGCTGGCAGATCCAGGCACCTGTCACCTGGGGAACCTTGTGCTGCCTCTCCTTCTGCTCCATCTCTCCCATGGGATGGTGATTGCAGCTGGGAGTTGAAGGTCACTTGAAATGCCATCCTCATTTAGCTGCCTCGATGGGGTAGTTACAGCTGGAAATACAAGGTTTGCTAAACAAATTACAACCTAAATGCAGTGTTTACCTTGTGAGAGACAGATTGGGAACACCTGTGCCAGTTTGTAGGCTAGGAAAAAGCAGTTTTAGGGGGTTGAAGTGTTTTTTGCTTGTGATGTCTTCTCTTGGCTGTCTCTTGCGTCCTCTCCCACTGATCCTCAGCAGATCAGGGTGTGATACTCAGTTTGTGTGGTGCTGTGGCTGTTTTGGGGCCCCTCATCCTCCTGGGGAGGTTGAACCGTGGCCCCAAGGAGGGCAGGTGAGCCCCAGGTGCAGAGAGCACGAAGGGTTTTGTGCTTTACTGATGGTTTGGGCACTGGAGAAGTGGTTAAAGCAGGGAAGGATCAGACCTGAGGTGGTCCTGAGCACATGCACTGTGACAGGACAAGGGGAATGGCTTTGAGCTGACAGACTGGAGGCATAGGTGGGAAATTGGGAAGGAATTCTTCCCTGGGAGGGTGGGGAGGCCCTGGCACAGGGCGCCCAGAGAAGATGTGGCTGCTCCTGGATCCCTGGCAGTGCCCAAGGCCAGCTTGGAGGAGGCTTGGTACTGACTGTGGCTGGCTGGAAGCTCAGACATTCCACTGGAGACAGCCATGGTTGCAATTTTGTTTTGTATTAATTCCTGGGTTTGGACCCAGTTTTATTCTCTGCCAGCTTGATGGTGCTGAGTAAGGATTGGACTTGATTGGAGGATTGGAGGTCTTTTCTAGCCCCTTCCAATGCTAAACCAGCCTTTCCATGAGGAAATTCCCCTGGCCCAGCCTGAGGCCATTCCCTCTCCTCCTGTCCCTGTTCCTGGGAGCAGAGCCCGATCCCCCCTCACTGCCCCTCCTGGCAGGAGTTGTGCAGAGCCACAAGGGCCCCCTGAGCCTCCTTTGCTCCAGGCTGAGCCCCCCCAGCTGCTCCTGGGGCTCCAGCCCCTTCCCCAGCTCTGTTCCCTTCCCTGGACACATTCCCCAGGTGGATGATCTTATTGTGCTTTCCTAAAAGGACTGAGGGCTCAGTTATTCCCCCTTCCCATTGTGCCCATGCTGGGTTTTGATGGCCACCCAGCTCCAGGGCACCCTCAGGTGAAGACTCTGCTTGGGTTTTGGTTTTTAATTTTATTTTTTAACATGTCTTTTTCTTTCCTGCTCCTACTGAAACAGTCCCAGAGCAAACCTGCTACTGGCTAATCCCCAGTGCAGGGTTTGAGCACAGCAGGACAAGCCCTGAAGTGCAGCTTTCCCTGGGATTGGGAGGCTTGGAAGGCTGAGTGCTGTGGGACAGCCTTCACTTCCCCAGGGGGGTCAGGCACAGACAGGAGCCCAGACTCAGCAATAAACGGGGATTTGGAAGAGAGGGCAGGACAAGGGGTGACACTTTTGGATCCCCCAGCTCCCTGCTGCTGTCACTCAGGGCCGTGTCCCTGCCTGGGGCAGAGGGAACCTTGCAGGAGCAGGGGATGGTTTCCCCTCTCTGCTGCTGAGCCCTGCTCATCCCCTTTGCCCAGCTTTACACAGAGCTGGAGTTTCCCTCCAAGGGGAATTGATGGAGGGGCTGGGGGTGGGAAGGGCCAGGGGTGGTCCTGGCAGAGCAGGAGTGCTCGGAGGGGGTGTGGGAGATGCTCCTCAGGGTGAACTGGACTTGCTCATAACCTTCCTGCACACTTCTTCCTTCACCTGGAGGAATAGAGAATTTAGAGAAAACAATAGAATTTTGAATATATGGAATTTCTATAAATAGAATAGAATCTAGAGAAATAGAGAAATACTTATTTAATAAATAACATACATGATGTATAAATAAATACCTATATCAAATAAATATATTTAATTTAGTTTGATTGATTTAATCTTTTTTCTTCAATTAGGCCTATGCATCACTACTGAAAAGATATTTGAACACATTTGATTTTCTTAATTTCTCTTGATTTTCTCAGATCTATTTTTTACTTTCATATCACAATTCCATCCCTTGTATAAAATATGCAATTTGAACATAAGCTAAATGTAAAATATTTTTTTATTTCTTGGTTTTGGCAGCATCTGGGTAGAAGTCCTCAGCAATGCAAGTGTCCTGGTATGTCTAACACAGTTTCCTGCTGAGGAGAGGCTGAGAGATGTTGATTTCTTTTGTTCTGGTGATACCTTAAGTTTTAGCTTTTATATTTTTTAGATTCTGTGCTGTTTTAGTGGGTAGGTTTGGGTTTCATATTAAGTGCTACTGAGCTCTCTTCACAGAGCAGATGGACAAAACAATTCCTTCTCTAGCCTGAGACCAAGGACAACTCTCAGGCCCAGGAACAAAACCAGCGGTGAAGTGAGAAGGAAAAACCAGGAGGATGGAGCTCCATGACCTGAAGCTGTGGTTGGACAATTTCACTCCAATGTGCTGATGGAGCAGAACTTATAAAAGTGTGGGACCTCGTGATCGGGTCCATTCTGTGACCATTCAGGTGCATCTTGGGCGTGGCCCAGCTGGGCTCTGGTGCTGCCCAGGTGTGCCCATGGAGGCCTTTTAATAAACCCCTGCTTTATCCTTTTGCCCTGTCCAGTCTCTGCTCCAGGTCAGCCTCCAGAAGGCGTCACTGGCCTGTGGATTTGACACGGGAAGAAGATCCAGAGAGAAGCTCCCTGGCTCCAGGGCAGCCTGGCTGGCTGTGTTCTCAGAGACACACAGAAACTCAGAAGTTCTCAGAAACCTCTGGCCTCACCTCCCTGGACCCCACTGCAATTTGGGGAGAAACCACAAAGGCTCTTTTTTTTGTTTTTTTTTTCTTTTTCTTTTTGATCTCCCTCTCTCTCTGTCAGTTTTGGGGAGGGAGGGAGGAGAGACCTGAGCAGGAGAAGGAGAGCCCTGGTTTTGGTAACCACTGCTGGCTTTGCAGGGGCAGCACTGGCTGCAGTTCCTCAGTGATCCCAGGAGCTGCTTTGGGAAATCTCATTTGCTCCCTCACCTTAATTAGGGTTCAACTCCACGAGCTTGCTGGCAGATAATGACTGGGAGCAGCTGGGACAAAGAGCTCCTCAGAGCTGCAGGGAAAGGCACCAGGCAGGGATGCCACTGGCATTTATTGACTTGGGGACTCTGCTCCCTGGGGTGCTGGAGCCCCTTGGGTGAGAGGAGCCTGTTCCTGGACAGAAGGACCTGCCAGGACCTCCTGGGAGGCTCCTGCTGGGAATGAGGGTTCCAGGACCCCTGTAATTCATGCCCTGCCTCAGCACTGCAGGGAGGTGGAGGGGTTCAGCCTTTCCTGGGAATATCCCTCCTCATTGAGCTTCATCTCTCAAGGCTCCTTTCCCTGGGAACCTGTTACAGTGACTTCCATCCCTGGAAGCATCCAAGGCCAGGTTGGATGGGGCTGGGAGCAGCCTGGGACAGTGCAAGGTGTCCCTGCCCATGGCAGGGGGTGGGACAAGCTGAGCTTTGAAGTTCCTTCCCATCCAAACCGTAGTTTCCATCCTGCTTTCTATGGAATTCGTGAAGAATTCAGCTGGAAGTGCAGCTCCATGAATCTTAACAGCAAGGCCCTGCTTCTCTTTGCTCCTTCTCCTTTGCCTGGAGACTGTTTGGTTTGGGATGTTGCTCTGTTGGAAGTAGGAAGGAATTTTTCAGGCTGTTTGTCTCCTGAATCAGATCAGAGGCTCCATTTCTAGTTAGGTACCCACAGCAGTCGGGCATCTATGTGGGGGGAAAAAATTCCAGGGAGCCCTCCAGGTCTGTCAGATCTTTCTGAAAGGATGCACCAAAGAATTCAGTCACTAATGCAGTCCCTCAGGCCATGGCTCTGGTGAGGAGGAGAGATTTCCAGGGGAAATCTGCTTTCATGAGGGGAGAGCTTGTAAAAGGTCAACCTGCAGACTTGTCATTTGTCATCTACGTTCCCAAACTGGTGGAGCTGTAGGAGGTTTCAGCACTTTCTGGAGGTCATGGAAAGCTTTAGTGGCTTGTGGACAAGTCCCAGCTCTGGACAGAGGTTTGAGGTGAGGTCTTCAGGTGGTTGTGCTCTGTTGCTTTCAGCAGGAGAGGGGGGAAAAGTGTCTGAGTCCTGAAAGAATGAGATTTGTCCTAAAATATCAATGATAGTAATCACAGAATCTTAGAATTGTTAAGTTTGGAAGAGGCCTTTGGGATCCTCAAGTCCAGCCTTCAGCCACATTCACCACTAACCCGTCCTCAGGTGCCACATCCACACGTTTCTAGAAGGTTCCTGGGGATAGTGACTCCACTGCTTCCCTGCACATCCTGTTCCCATGCTTACAGCCCTTCCAGTGAAGGTGTTTTCACCAATATCCAATCTGAACCTCCCCGATGCAATTTTAGGCTGTGTCCTCTTGTCCTGTCCCTTCTTCCTGGGAGAAGAGCCCCCACCCTCCACTGCTTGCAACCTCCTGCCAGGAAATAATATTATTTTCCTAGGTCCAACCTGCCTCTTAACACTTCCAAACAGCCTTTCTTTAATCATTTTGAAACAAAGCCAGTGATTTATTCTCTCTGTCCAGGCTGTAATTGTCACATTTCTATCCTGGCTTTCCATGGACCTTTGCTTCCCTGTGGTAGAGGAGTGTGCCAGCCCCAGCTCTGCCTGGCACCAGATGTGTGACAGATGTGTGAGCTGGGAGGGGGAGGGATTTCTCAAATGGAGGAATCTCTGCCCTGAGTCCATTGGTCACTGCCAGGGAGGCACTGGGGAAACAGAGATTTATAAACAGCAAGGTGACACCTTTGGGGTGCAGGTTTGTGCTTCCTGGGCTGGCAGCAGGAGCAGGAACTGGGAACACAGCTGGAATTGGGAAAGGGCCCATGGAGCTGTGCTGGGCAGCTCTGCACAGTCAGTGTCCAGCTGTGTGTTCCCAGTGATCCTGGAAATCACAACATCTGTGATTTTGAAGGAAAAGACAACCTTCAAGACCATCAAGTCCAACCTTTGACCAAACGTCATCCTGCCTCCTAAACCAGATTGTGAAATCTGCTCTTTATTTTTTTCTTTTTGAACCTTACATGGATGGTGACTCCCCCACTGTCCCAAGGAGCCTGTTCCAAGGCTTTCAGTGAAGAAATTTTCCAGATCTCCAGCCTGAACCTCTCCTGAGGCCCTTCTCCCATGTCCTGTTGCAGCTGCTTGGGTGGAGAGGGTGACCCCCACCATGCCACAATCTCCTTTCAGGTAGCTGTGGAGAGCAGAATTGAGATCCTTTTCCCATTTCTGTCTCTTTTCCCATTTTTTGAGGTCCTGAGCCATTTCTGAGGTCCTTTTCCCATTTCCATGACTATGCTGAGCACCTTCACACCCCCAGTGTCTAAAGCGATCTGGGCGTGAGGCAGTGCCTGCCTTGCAGGGGTTGCTTCTCTGTTTTAAGGTGGAAGAAAATCATTCTCCCCCCATCCTTGATGTGAAGGCAAAGGCTCAGTGATGCTCACGAAGTCCCTGGAGATGAGAGGGGCAGCAGCCTGTGGGTTGCACAGCTGTACCCAGATGTGCTGCCACTCCTGGGGCTGCTGAGCAGCTTCTCTCCGGGAGCAGGGAAGACACCCTGGAGCTCAGTCAGGTGGTGGAAACTCCTGGAAAAGTGTGACACAGACATCTCTCAATGCTGAGAAGGGATTCCAAGAGGTTTTACAGCACTGGCACAATTTGTAAGCTCATCCTTCCCAGCAAACACAGCTCTCGCTACCCTGCAGAGGTGCAGGAGAGCAGGGACACTTTTGGGGAAAAAGTGAGGATGTTACTGCTTCTCCCCAGCTTCTCCAGAGGCCTGGGCAGCTCTTTCAACCCTCCTGTGACTCGGGGGGATTTGTGTGCTTCTATGAGCTCGTTTTAGTGTTTCTCTGAAAATCCACAGCGGTAATTTGGTAAACAGAGAATTACCAGACCTGAAGTACTCTAGCCCTGGCCAGCTGTAATTTGCTCTGGATAATCACTATTCTGCTGCTTCTCTCTGCTAGGTCTGAAAGTGCTAGGAATTTAGAGTAGGAATCAATTAAACAGCAAATAGGTTTCTTTGTCAAAATCAATTAAGTCTTCCTCCCAGCCAGTGCAATGGTCTCCCTGGAATTTCATATTCTGCTTGGCTGCTGTTTCCTCAGCAGCTTTTGCTGGATAATGTTGATGTTTTATAGCTTGATTTAAATCATATGGATCAATGCATATGCATCCCTTATTTGGATTTTTCAATTACAGCCGTATATTTAGCCTAAATGAATTATCTGGGTTGTAGTTGCAGCTACACAGAGAATTTTTCATAATGCCCAATTCAATTTCTACTTTCTTTATAAGCATAAATGATTTCTTTGGGGAGAAGGATCATTAGGGTTGTTTTGCCCTTCTTGATGGAGTCTGGGTCTTCCAAATGGGCCACACCAGGAATTTTCACATATCTCCAGGCTGTGGGTTCTACTTCAGCTTTGGCTGGAGAAGCAAACACTTGGGAATAGAGGATTGTGCACCTGTGTGGGTGAAAGTAATTTTTTAAGTCCCTTGTGGACTCCTTTGACCTGGCTCACAACCCTCTGTCCCCTCCCCACAGCTCTCAGGCCACAGCCTGAGATCCCTGACCTGGATCTGTTCCAGCTGCATTTTAAACCATCCTTTGCCCTGCCTGCTGTGCCTCTGACCAGCCCCTGTCCATCTGCATCCCTAAAGGCCCAAATGCCTTTGGGAATCTGGCCTCCAGCATGCCTGAGTTCCCATGGCACCACTGAAACAGGACTTGGGCTCCTAAATCTCCAAAGTCTCTTTGTTTCCACGTTCCTCACAGATAACTCATTCCCAGTCCCCGTCTGGGAGAGCGAGAGTTCTGAGTTTTAAGCCAAGCTGTGGCTCATCGTTAAATCAGAAGATAAAAGTTAATTATAGATACAAGATATTAATGACACAGGGCTGTGTCAGAGGAGGATCAGGCTGGACTCTGGGAACAGTCCCTCCAACCACCCACTGCCTATTTAATTCTTAAAACCCAATGGTTCCTGCAGGCAAAGGTTGTTTTTAATCCCTGCTCCATCCAGGGGAGCTCTGTGTGCAGACCAGACCTTGCCAGCAGTGGGGAAAAAAAAAATTGCAAAAAAGAGGGATTTTACTTGTATCTTATAGAATTTGAAATTGGTAAATATTAAAAAGTCCAGAACAACATAACAGTTATTTTGGGTTTGAATTGAACTCCAGGGTTCCAATTTTGACAAATTAAATCTGAAAAGGGGGATAATTGCTAAAATGGTGGGAATGATTGATTTCTTTTTCCATGTGACAGGCAAACCCAAACTTTTTCGAGGAACTGTTGAGCTTTGGAGAGCTGAAACAACACTCACTGTCCATCTCCCAAAAATCCAGCTCTTAAATACTTCAATGCACGCTTTTCCACTTAATGCAAAACTACTGAAAATAGAAATAGATGCCTGGGGTTAAAAACTGCTCAAGAAGTTGGTGTCATCTGAATTTTCTTGGCTGCTTGAGGGGATTTAGGGGGATCAGCCATGCGGCCAGGAAACTGCTCTGGCCACAGGCAGTCCAAGGAGAGGCCCTGAATGCTTCCATGGTAAATCCCACTTTTCCAGCTGTGTAGCTTTGTATAAACAATTCACTGTTCCCTGAGCAAAGCCACTTCCCAAGCTCCTGTTCCTTCCTCCAGGCTAATGAGCCTGCCTCAAGCTTTTCCTCTTGGAATTACCAAGGACTAGAACTCCTCCCAGCTGAGGAACCGCAGAGGCAGGAGCCGAGTCCCTCTCCTGGAGGGGACAGGGCTCAAAATGCTCCTCCACCTCCTCCCTGCCCAGAGCAGGGACAGGAATTGTGTCCTCGGGCCTCTCCCAGCCCCTTTCCCAGGAGGTTTTAAGCCCCTCCTGCCCCCAGAGCTGTGGCAGATTTCAGGACAGCCTTACAGTCTCTGCTCCGGAGAAATTTCATCCCTTAAACGAGGGGATGTCACAAGGAGCAGGGATGCCAGTGTCACTGCAGGCTGTGCTTTGCAGCAGTTTGTGGAGCTGCAGGATGTGGCTGGGATCCCTCCAGGAGAGGTGTTGGGGGGACTGGGCTTCGCTGGGCCCCGGGTGAGCACTCCCAGACTCACACCTGGGCAAAGATCCACGTTCTCCCATTTTGTGACTTCGCCTCCTTTGCTTGCCCTCTCTTTCCTCACTGTTTTTCCTCTGCTGCTGGGGGAACCAGGGGAATCACCTTTTGGGGATCAATTTGCCATAAACTGGGGGAGTAGGGGAACGCACACATTTCCATTAGCGAGTGATTCATCGCTTTATTGCTGCTGGGAGACCAAGGAATCCCTTTAATCCCTGGCATTCCCCGGGGCCAGTGATTGAGGGGATATTCAGGCTCCTGCCTGCATTAGCGTCTGACTTTCCTTCCTCAGTTGCTGCTGGGCTCTGTTTGCAGGGCTCTGAGCAGCCTCTGCCATCTGTTAATTTATTAATTGCCTAGTGTTGTAATACACACGTGCTCTAATGGAGCAATTTCCCAGTTTCCCTCCTGGAATCTGTTTCAGCTGTCAATATTTCTTTACAATGTCTATTTTTTCAGGGGTTTTCAAAAACAATGGCATGATTACAATAACTTCAGTTAAGCCTGGTCCTTCAGCAGCCTGGCACAGTAAATATTCTAAAATCTCCATATGTCTGAAACAATCTGGGAAGTTTTAAAATATTAAAGTAACACATCCGCATTCATGCAAAACAGCAGGCCTGATGGTGCAATTATCCAGTCTATTAATTATTATCTGGTCTGCTCAGAAAGTGAAAATTCTTCTTCCAATGCCATCAATTGAGATGAATATGAATTAAGAAGGGTCAGGTTTATTTCATGTCCATTGCAACTCTCAAAAAAACCAACTAAAAAGGGCTAGACCAGGAGGCTGTCAGGAAAATTAATCCACAAACACCAGAGGTTTATGTCCAAAGAGGAGACAGAGGAGTCCTTTTANCAGTGGAATCCTTCCCATTGTTTCTTTCATCTCCCAGTGCTGGTTTTATCTCCCAGCAGACCCAGGGCTGGTTTGTAAAGACAACTCTGCTATTCCTCTCAAGGCCAAATAAATGGGGGGGATGCCAGATGAAGAAATGGATTTATTCCAGCACCATCCTGTCTATGCTGATGCTGCCTTTCCTGGTCTGCAAACCTATGTGAAGCTCAGCTCAGAAGGAAAAATAAATAAAGCCATGGTTCCATGTTCCTTACAGAGCAGGAGATATTTATTGTAGGGGCATAAATGCTTCAGTTTCACTTGGGTGCCTCAGCTTTATTTAGATTTGCCATGAAATCTCTCCTAGGGCCAGGCTGCCCTGGGCAGGAGAGGCCAACACCAACGCTGGCAGCCTCGTTCAAGCTCCCGCTGTTGGCATTCCTCTTTCCCTGGGCAGCTCCTGCCTTTGGATGGCTCTGGAGCTTTGCAAATTGAGCACATAAAGTTTCCCCCAAGGCAGCAGGAGCCCCTGCGGGCCCGTGGGAAGGAGCTGCGTTTTCAGCCATCTGTGCCCCGCACGTGGCTCCATCCCGTCCCGTTTTAGGCCTGGGGATAAGATTGATCCTCCTCTCTTAGGGCTGATTTTGGTCCAAATGGGCTTCTTTCAAATTTAGAGAATCCCAGAATGGTTTGGGTGGGAAGGGAGCTTAAATCCTGTTCCTAGCCCTTCCCCTAGCCCAGGCTGTCACCTTGTTTTGCACCGTCCCACCCCTGCTGGTCCTTGTGGGATATCTCCTCACAGTCTCCTGCAGAAGGAACATATGGTTTATTCCTCTTTGCTTTGTTGGAAGACTCGTGGAGGAGTGTGCTGGTGGTGAAAAGGGGAATTAAAAGCAGATTTCCCAAGCAAAAGGCAGGCGGGCGTTGGGCAGCACTTCCTCTCCGGTGATGTGAGCTCGGGATTTGCAGAGTGCTGTGAAATCCCCTGGGATGGAAGCTAATGGGAACGTGACAGCTATTATTATAAACTCCCTCAGCAAACTTGAACTTGCCCACGTGTCTGTTCATAAGCTTATTAGAAATCAATTCCAACTAATTGCATTATGCCCTTTGTATTGGTGGATTTTCTACTGTAATTGACTTTACAGAAAAGGCATCTCTCAGCTCAGCGAGGGGTTTGTGCCCAGCCCACTGCCAGGAAAGCTGCAGGATTCTGCGTGTGAAAGCCTCTCTGGCAGAGTGGTGGGGGATGAAAAGCAGCCCTAACATCACCAGCACCTGCCGGGCCAATCCAGCCACCAAAGGGTTTAATGCTGAGGGAGTTCCCTGAGGGTTCAGATGCATCTGGAGACAAGAAGTACCAAGTGAGGGTGTGTAGCTCAGGGTTAGGCTGGTGAAGGTGTAATTCCTGAGTTGAAATTTGAGATTGTCACCTCTCCCAGTGGGTCTTGGGGGCGGAAATCGCCAAGAGACAGCAGCATT
Organism: Tichodroma muraria; assembly: GCA_013390105.1. Classification (NCBI taxonomy): domain Eukaryota; kingdom Metazoa; phylum Chordata; class Aves; order Passeriformes; family Sittidae; genus Tichodroma; species Tichodroma muraria. The sequence continues at coordinate 36,643 of WAAG01070964.1, read as the reverse complement.
TATCTCACCAAAACCCCAGTACTAAACACCCTGCTTGTCACAGGTGTGGAACTGCTCAGGGCCCCCCTCAGGTGTGCACCCCTCTCTGGCTGGGGCTGCTCAGCGTGGAGAAGAGAAGGTTGTGTGGATCTTTCCAAGGTGTGAAGGGGCTACAGAGAAGCCAGGGAGTGACCCTTTGTCAGGAACTGTAGGGACAGGACAAGGGGAATGGGAACAAACTGAAAGAGGGGAAATTTAGATTACATAAATACATTAAATTCTTTACTATGAAGGTGGTGAGGCCCTGGCACAGGGTGCCCAGAGCAGCTGGGGCTGCCCCTGGATCCCTGCCAGTGTCCAAAGCCAGGCTGGACACTGGGGCTTGGAGCACCCTGGGACAGTGGGAGGTGTCCCTGCCCATGGCAGGGGGGTGGCACTGGATGGGATTTAAGGTCCTTCCAAGCCAAACCATTGTCGGATTCTATGACTTCATGCCTGACATTTTTCAGGCTCCAGCTTGGGGTCATTCTTTGGTCCTGCAGTGCAGCCCCTCAGCCTGAGCATGTGGGAAGGTTTAGGGTCACATCATCACTTCCTTGTGCCTCTTGTAGTTTGTAGAACAGCTGGGGTTCAGAGCCTGTGTGGGGTGAGGAATCACACCCAATACATTCATTAGCTGAAAGGAGGAGTGAGGAACTGGGCTGCCAGACCATGGCAATTGAGGTCATAGAATATGGAATACCCTGAGCTTGGGAGGGACCCCCAGGATCACCCAGCCCTGCCCTGCCCTGCCCAGACCCCCCAACACCCCCACCCTGGGCACCCCTGGCAGCGCTGGCCAAACGCTCCTGGAGCTCTGGCAGCCTCGGGGCCGGGACCATTCCCTGGGGAGCCTGGGCAGTGCCAGCACCCTCGGGGGCAAGAACCTTTCCCTGATATCCAGCCTGACCCTCCCTGGCACAGCTCCAGCCGTTCCCTGGCTCCTGTCCCTGTCCCTGTCCCAGAGCAGAGCAGTGGGGTCTGAACTCAGTGTCCTCTGCTCTGGCTGAACAGACCAAGTGCCCTCAGCTGCTTCTCATGGGCCTGCCCTTCACCATCCTCATATCCCTCCTTTGGACACTCTCTAACTGCTTTTAAGTTAGAAGTAAGAAAAAAAAAATCAAACATCAGAAAAAATGCAGGAAAATCCCCAAGTCAACCACCTGAAAAGAGACTGAACCACTCTCCGAAGAAAATCTTGGATTGTGTTTCCCCTTTATCGGCATCAGAATCCTTTAGAGGCATTAAAGCATTTTCCCCTTGTCTAAATATCTCATAATAATACTTCAGGCAGTTTTGAAATGCTACTTTAAAAACTCTGAGGCAGGAAACGGCCAAGATTTGCTCTTTCACAGAAAGGTAAACAATAATGTGCAAAAAGAAAATAATCATCTTTCCTTTGAATGGAAATGTTCTGAAACATCTGGCTTGCTGAGATTTCATTTCTAGTGAGTGATTTTTTTGGAAAACAAAAGGACTTTAGGAGCAACTTGTGGAATTGCTACTATAGGGCCATGGAAGAATTACAGGATTCCCAAGAAAGACGTGTGGCCTTCAGTCCCATGCCTATGCACATCTATCACTCTCTGCTGGTGGGTTGGGAAGGCTCATCCAGGATCTGCCCAGAAAGCTCACTGAGGAAGCAGCTGAATTCCACAAACCTTTGAATCCAGCCTTATCCAAACATGTGCTTCCAGGCATGGCTGGGAAGCTGATCTTTAAACCACTAAATGAACACTGGAGGGAAAAGCCTGCTCCAGCTTCACGTACATCCCTTTTTTTTGAGGCAAACAAGGAAATGGTGAAGTTGTGCTGAACAGAAACACGCTGAAACCCGAAAAATCAATTCCTTCAGTGGTTACAAGGAATCTTTCCTGCATTCATAACAAAGCCAAGATTAATTGGGGAACACTGGTCATTAGGAAAAAATGGAAACAAGCAGCCTTTCCATGGATTCCAAAATAATGAGCATTCTGCCTCGGTAATCAATAACTCTAAGCAGCTTAACAAGGCAGGCTTTGCTGTAGGACCAGCTTAGCCCTGGGACCAGAGCAGCTGTGCTGGAGATTGTCCCACAGCCTCAGGGTGATTTCTGTGTCCTGCTCTGGAACAGCACGGGCACTGTTAAAGTTCCCAGTGCTTTTTGCATCTGGAGGACTGGAAATACTGCACCAGCACAGCTTCAGCCTCTGCTCTCCCAGTGCCACGGGGCAGAGAAGGAACCTCGAGACCGAGTGTCCTGGGTTTCAGTGCAGATGGAACCAGCAGTGTGCACTCCATCACCATCTGTCACCCCCGGGTGGGGTAATCCTCAATTGACTTCGGGCCCATCCAAAGTCAATGGGCCAGTTGTTAAAAAACCAGCTGGGGCAGTTTCCTTTATCTCTGCCACAGCCCATCCTGTCCAGAGAGGTATCTTCTGCTAATGGACCACTGATTCTCACTTAATGACTGAAAAACCACATCATCCCATTGGGAGATGCTCCATCCAGGGGGAGGAGCCAAGCATTTCCTACCTGGATAAAAATTGGAGATTTGGAACACCAAGCAGCTTTTCTCCACTGGATTCCCAGAGGAAGACCAGGCCCATCTACATCACCACTGGGTCTTCAGAGAAAACTCCACCCTTTCTACAGGATCACCACTTGAACAGAACCACCTCTGCCACTGCAGAAGGACTGCAGCCACCATTGAATTGGACTGCTGGCAACACCCTGAGCCACAGGGTGTCAGCTTGGATTCTGACTCTGTCAGGGGGTTTTGTTGTTTGTATTACTGCATTTTTATTTTAATTCTCCTAATAAAGAACTGTTATTGCTATCCCCATATCTTTGCCTGAGAGCCCCTTAATTTCAAAATTATAATAATTCAGGGGGAGGGGGTTTACATTCTCCATCCCAAGGGAGGCTCCTGCCTTCCTTAGCAGACACCTGTCACTCAAACCAAGACACCAAGGTGTAAAATTCAGCTGCAAATATCAAATCCTTCTGTCCTCCCAGAGATTCCCAGGCTGGAATTTCCTCTTCTGGTTTAACACAGAGACACAAACATGCTGTCTAAACTTTAAATCTGGCTCTGGTTTTGATTGTGTTTAAGGCACCTGAATATTTCCCCCACAGCTGCTCATCCCTTCCTACTCGTATTCCTGAGCTGAGACAGGAATACAAATAGTGTCAAAATATTTAGTGTAAACCTCTAAAACCCCCAGGGATCGGAGATGAAATGAAAATCCAGAAGCAGCAATAATAAGTCTGAAGTAACTTTGCTCGCAGTCTCATATTTATAATTTCATCTCCAGTCTTTGCAAATATGGAATTTGCGGAGCAGCATCTTGGTAAAAGCAGAGCATCTCAACATCTTAATGCATGGAAAGGGCCCCTCTGAGAGCTCACCTGCTTCCCTCTCCAGTCCTTCCACATGCTTCTCTCAGCACAAAATACAATTAGGAAAAAGCTGCGAGTTTGAAAAGGTGTTGCAATAAAATAAAGCAAGACCTCGGGAAGGCTTTGGAAGCTTGATAGTAATCAAATCTACTGCAGAAAGGAAAATCAATGTTGCTATCTTTATATATCAACATAAACATTTTTATTTCATTACAGCAACGGGAAGAACAAAGTGTAATGAATCAAGAGGGATTTCAGGGGGAGAATGAAGATGAAACAGCCCAGCTTGTCACTGTTCCCGCCTCGTGAAGGATAACCCTGTCTCTCCAAAACACCGTAAATCTTTCACCCTGAGAGCCTTTGTGGCCCGGGGCAGGAGGGAGAGCAGACCCCCAGCAACAGCTTGTGGCCACATTACTGCCACTTCAGTGGCTCTCTGATGGGGGACATTGATTGGGGTTGTGTGAGGAGGGGGGGCTGGGGCTGTGCACATCCCTGGGGCTCCCTGCGGCCAGAGGTGGCATCCAGATGTTCTTTGGGACAGAGGCTCCAGCCTGTGGGAGGGGGGCCTGCCCTGATACCCCCAGGGGTACCAGATCTGTAGATGACCCAGAAAGGCCATTTCCATTCAAAAGAAACGTGATTATTTTCTTTTTGCACGTTATTGCTCATCTTTCTGTGAGGAGGCAATCCTGGGCATTTCCTGACCCAAAATTTTAAAAGTAGCTTTCAAAATAGCACAGTAAGATAGCCAGAGAAGGGGAATTGCTTCAATGGCTAAATGAAGGAATCTGATGCTAATAAATGGAAACACAACCCAAGATTTTCTCCAGCCTAGCCCTGCCAGCACATGGACAACAAGGGCTGAGGCCAAGCTCAGGAATTCCTGAGGGCTCAATCCTCCATGGCAGTGACATGGGACAGGTTCATGTCAGGGTGGGACTGAGCTCAGAGTGTCTCAGCCATGCCCTGAGTAAAATTCTGCATCCCCTCTTTGGCAAACAAAGCAAAATGTTCCTAAATCCTCCTCTCTGGCTGAATGTCCTTCACATAACAAGTCAACAAACAGGAGGGAGCAATGAAAACATTTGCAAAAATGGGTTTGGCTCATGGACAGAAGGACTGAACCACTGAATAATGTATTAATGTGAGCAGCTCTGTCTGAATGAGGGAAGGCAGATTTAGACACACGAGCAGGTCAGGCATCAGAAATTTTGGGTTGTGCAGAGTTTGGAGCACAGAATGCCAACTCCATTTCAGTTAAAAATAATCATATTAATTTCTGTTTTAAATCGTATGGAAATGTAGAAGTGTTCTTGTAGCTGTTCCAGAATAAAACTGCTCGGCTTGGCAGCACAGACTGAGCTTCCCCACATTTTGGGGGTCGGTGGGGACCCTGAGGACAAGGCTACTGGCCATGGGGACCTGGCCAGCTGCAGGAATGGGCTGCTGGGAGCCTCAGAAAGGTCAATAAGTACAAAAGCAAAATCCTGCAAAAAAAAAAATAAAAATCAGCTGACACTGCTGGATCCAGGGAAAGATTTGCAGGAAAAGGTGCTGGGGCTGCTGGTGGACGAGTCAGGGATAAATGAACACTGAGCCTCTGCAAAAGCTGTTAGTGAGGGTGGCAGTGTGGCAAGGAAAGGGATCCTTGCCCTCTTGGATCCCAGTGCAAGGCCAGTGGGTCCAGCCATCAAAATGGTCAGGGATGGAGAATGAAATGGTCAGGGATGGAGAATGAAATGGTCAGGGATGGAGAACGAAATGGTCAGGGATGGAGAACAAAATGGTCAGGGATGGAGAACAAAATGGTCAGGGATGGAGAATGAAATGTTCAGGGATGGAGAGGCTGAGGGGGCTGGGTTTGCTCAGCCTGAAGAAGAGAAGGGGAAGCCGAGATCTCATCATAATCTGCAATGGCCTGACAGGAGGGGATGAGGTGGCACTTCCCAGAGGTTCATGGGGGGAGAGGTCAGAGTCCACAAGTGGGACCAGGGGAAATCCTCGTTAGGCAGAAGGGGAAAAGAAAATCATGCTGAAGTGATCAGACACTGAACCAGGGGTGCAAGAGAGGCTGTGAGATATCAAAAATTCAACTGGGCAAGGCTTGGAACAGGAGACCATGGATCTCCAGCACACGTGGAGCTGGATTCAGGTCCAGCTGAAAGGGTGCAGAGCTATGAGAAAGGACAGTCACAAAACCTTGGATAATCACCTTGAGGCTCTGGCCATCCCTGGGAAGCTGCAGCACCTGGCTGTGTGGAATGTCCACAGCAGCTCCCAGGAGTGCTCCTGGAAACGTGCCCGTGGCTGCTGCCCAGGCAGCCCCCTCCTCTCTGATCCATGGCAAGCCTGTTTTCTCAGTGTGTTAAGGAAATCAGTTTCATGGCCTGGAGTGTTTTTCTCTCTGCTTTCCCACACCACCTGGCCCACAAGAAAACTTCTGGATTCTTCTGCTGGCTGGGGGACTTCCTCCACCTCCTCTGGGCTGCTCCCTCCTGCCCACCTCGTTCTCACTTTCCAGCGTATCCCTGCTTTATCCCCATGGCTCAAGAAACACAGCCCTTTGCTCTGTGTTCCCTGGGCTGCTTCTCCTCCACAGCTGCCTGGAGCAAGGCAGGATGATCTCTCCAAAGGGGCCTGTGCTGCCTGTCAGGGAGAGGTTGGGAGTGGCTCTTCCAGCTCTTGTTTCACCTTTGCACCAACACCTTTCCCACCACTGCCACCATGCAGGGCTGCTCCTTCAGCGTTACCAGAGCTGTTTCAGTAAAATCCAACTTCTGACAACACCCATCCTCTGGGATCTGCCTGGCAGGGCTTGGAAGCACCCGGGGTTTCCTCCTGTGTCGCTGCCCCCTCTCTCTTTTTAAATAAACGTGACATCCCTTTTGCTCCTCCAGGCTGGAAAGTTTCTTTTCTCCCCAGGGAGCTTCATTGTGTTACTCCAAGGTCTCAGGAGGCTTTGTGAATAAAGAGTCCAACAAATTAGATTGGTTTCACCGAGTGGATGAGCCTGCAGCAGGGATATTGGGGTTTTGTGTGCTGCGGTTTAATTTCTTTCTCATCCTGTAAGCTCTGCAATCTCTTCCCAGCTCTTATCCCTGAGAGCAATGTTGGGATGCTTCCCTCTGCTCTGACACTGTTAACTCCTCCAGGTCTAAGGCGAAATTTAAAAGAAGGTTGTCTGCTCTGGGCTCTCTGTAGCCCGACATCTTGTGCTGATTTTCTCTCTGGAGGATTTGCAAAGTCTGGCTGGGGAGCCAGTTTCAAGGGTTTGTGACACCTCAGTTCCTCTTTGTCACAAATTAACAGCTGAGAGGTAGTTTCCCACCTCCAGCAAACATCCTTGGACCCCATTTTCCTTGAGTGAAGGTTGTTCACACAGCACAGCACATACCTTAAGCTTTAGCTTTCCTATTTTCCAGGTTCTGCACTGCATTAGTGTGTGACTCTGAGCTTCATATAAAATGTCAGCAAGTTCTCCCCACAGTTCAGTCCAGTCAGACAGAACAATCCTTCCCAGCCCCAGAACCAAGGGCACCGCTGCAGCTTCAGGCCCAAAGAGTGCAGACAGCAGGGAATGGAGGAGAGAATCTGGGAGATGGGACTGCAGCACCTGGAGCTGGAATTGGACAATCAACCCCAATATGGAAATGGGCCAGAACTGATAAAAGTGTGAAAATTTATGACTCAGAGTCCATCTTGGACTTGGACCCATCTTGGGTCCATCTTGGGTGCAGCCTCAGCCAGGCTCTTGCTCTGCCCAAGGTGTATCCTGTGAAGGCCTTTTAATAAATCCCTGCTTTACTCCTTTAACACTGTCCAGCCAGGTTCTAGGGAGCCTCTCCAGGCATCAACCCCTCCCCTTCCTCCAAACCCCTCTCAGAGCTCAGGTAGGAGCAGATGGAGGCCGAGCATCCCCAGCAGTGAATCCATCCAGAACCCTCTTCCAGCATCGTTTTCATTACTCAAATGTAAGTACAGAAGGTATAAATAATTCAGAGTACATTTGTTTCTTTTGGAAGCCAGGTTTTTGAAGGCACTGACACTCCCAGACCCCAGGGTTCCAGAACTGGGCTCCCCAGCCAGGAATGCAGGAGCTTGGGAAAAAGCTGTGGGAAAGTCTGGAGCTGAGCCAGGTTTCCACCAGTCAGCCCCATCTCACCCCACAGGTGCTGGCTCTGCCACTTCTTGCAGCCTCCCATGAAGGATTCACTGGGCTTGCACCAATCTCCTCCAGTCCTCTACTGCCTGCAACAATTCTGTTAAAGTTCCTGATGAGTAAAGAGAATTTCATACTGTATTTGAAATGAATGGTTTCCTACCATCACACATGTGGAAAACACTCAGTCTCTTTCTTTGCAACATCTTTAAAGAGTGTTTCTGCATCCTCCCCTTCTTCTGTCTCCTCTGGTTTATGCTGAGAAGCCCCAGTTGGTTCACCTTCCTCCATAGGTCTAGGGAGCTAAAATATGGAATAACTGCAAGGATCAGGGATGTGTTTAGCAGCCTGGGTCCTGCAGGGAATTAAACTTGTGCCTAGGAGATCTTTTCCTTCATGGCAGTACACAGTCAGCTGAGCTTCAGTAAAATGGCTGCAAATAGGTGTCAGGGTTATTAGTTAGCAACAATCCCAAACCTCATTCCCTCCCTTCAGCTGTAGCCTCTGGATTCATTCCATAGGCTGGGCTAGAGGGGAAGGCTTCAAAGGCTGAAGATTCTGCTTCTACATTTTTTAAACACAACAATTGTTGCACAGTCTGCTGAAGGACCCACGTGTGAGTGGTTCTGCAGCACAGAGCTGTGGGCAGGAATCTGGAATGATGCACGTGCTGCTCTTCCCAGGAATGAGAGTTGCTCCAGGGAAAAGCTCATCATGGAGCCTCAGGCTCGGCTTCTGTGAGTGTCATGTAGAGGCTCTGCTAATGATGGGCTCCTCCTGTTTTTACTGAGTTCCTCTGCTGAAGAGCTGAGCAATGAGGGCTGGAATGAACCCTGGGTACCAAACAAAGTCTGCAAATATCCCAGAGATGGCTTCAAGAACACTTAGGACACGTAATCCTGGAGACAAATTTATGCAGCTGAGACCAATTGCCTTCTAAGGAGCAAATTGTAAACAATACATTTTTAGAGTTAAAAATTAGTCTTGTTTAATGATATCTGTTTAGTCCATGTTAGGAAGTAAATCAGTGTGTGAGTAGTAAAACAATAATGTACTTTAAACTAAATTATTAGTAAACAAATCAGTCTGGTAGGCAATGAATGCATGATACATAATTCATTTCTATTATCCCAAACACTCCACCAGCTCTCAGATCCTGGCAATAAAGTATTCAGGATACAGTCTCCACCCTCCTAGCAAGCAGTCTCTAATGTGATATTAAAGTTAAAAGAGAATTGAAGGATATTCCCCCAAAGCAAGGTATTTGAGTAATCCTGGAATGAATCCATCTCATGCTTCTTTTTAAAGCTGGGTTTGTTTTTTTGGGGGACTAAAGCACTTTCATTACAGCTGGAATGACACTTGTTCCCCACTTGGGGCCTGTTACCAACCCGTGAATTTCTCCCAAGGTGTCTCAGTAGCACAGCAGTGGATTCTGTGCCAGGCTGGTCCTGCTGCCTCCCTTCATCCCACGGAGGAGCCTGGAGAGCCTGAGCCTGACCCCAGCTGCCTTCCCATTCCATCAGCAGGGCTGTGTCCACACTGTTCAGAAGGAAAAAGCCCCATGATGCCAAAGGATGGTGCCACAAGACCTTCCCTGTCAGTTTCTGCCCTCATTCCTGGTCCATGATGGGATGGGAAGGAGTGGGAGCAGGATGCAGGATGGGGAGTGGGTTTCTGCCCACAGCCAGGAGACCCTGGAATTGCACCCAATGCCACTGAAGTGTCTGAGCATCGCTGCTGGTGGGGAGTAGAGATTGACCTTTTCTCCTCTTTAGCTCTTGCATGTGCAGATCACTTATTTGTCTTGTACTGGAATAAAACTGCTTTATCTCAGCCTGCTGGGTATGCTCCATCTTATTCTCCCCCTGTCCCAGTGGGAAAGGGAGTGATGGAGCGATGGAGAGGGCACCTGGCACCCAGCCAGAGTCAACCTGCTACAAAGCCTCAGGAAGCTCTGCCCTGCATGGTGGAGAACATGGACAATTTCATAGAATCACAGAATGGTTTGGGTTGGGAGGGGCTTAAAGCTCCTCTTGTTCCCCCCTGCCATGGCAGGGACACCTTCCACCATCCCAGGGTGCTCCAAGCCCTGTCCAACCTGGGCTTGGACACTGCCAGGGATCCAGGGGCAGCCCCAGCTGCTCTGGGCAGGGCCAGGGCCTCCTCACACTCCCAGGCAAGAACTTTCAAATCTCTCCTCTTATAGTTTAAAACCATCCCCCCTTGTCCTTTCACCACCTGACCTTCTAAAAAGTCCCAGACCCCACGGGGAGGAGGCCAGGGGCGTTTGAGCAGTGGGAGAGGCACTGCTCTGCATGAGGCACTGTGGCTCTGGCCTGGTTTACAGCAGGATCTAAAAGGGTGCTGATTTCTGGTGGGGATTTCACCCTCCCCGTGCTGTGAGTAGCTTTCTTTGCCAGCAGGGACAGCAAAGCCACCAGAAGCAGAGATGCTGGTCAGGAACCATCACTGCAAATGCAGGTGGACACTCGGGTCTGGGGGCAGGGGAGAGCTCAGCAGAGCAAGAGGAAACAGCTTCAAGATGCACCAGAGAAGGTTTAGATTGGATATTAAGAAAAATCTCATCAAAAAGGGTGGTCAGGTGTTGGAACAGCTTCGCAGGGCAGTGGTGGAGTCACCATCCCTGCAGGGATTCAAACAACACACGGATGTGGCACCTGGGGACATGGGTTAATGGTGGCCTCGGCAGGGCCAGGGGAACGGTTGGACTGGATGGTCCTGGAGGGATTTTCCAACCTAAACAATTCTTTGCTTCTGGGCTCTTTCTGATGTACAAAACAAGGCGACTGGGGCAGGGCAGTGGGCAAGGCCAGCAGTGACCGGTGCAGACACTGTCCCAGTTTTGGGGTGGAAGCACTGCTGACACCACTGCAGTGACTGTTTTCCTGCCAGCTCTCCAGCCTGCATAACCCAGCCCAGCAACTTTGTTTCGAAGCACATCTTGTGTGATACTCTTCTTTTACAAATGCCTGTTTCCTTTTGGTTTGTCTTACTGGTTTCCTACTGAGGGGAGCAGGGAAGTGAGCCCCGCAGCCGCCTGGGTGCCGAGGGGTTACCCCAGGGTGGTCTCTGCTCCCTCAGCAGGGCATTCAGGGATTTTTCCCTTTGGATATTCCTTATACTCTGCAGAGCAGGAAGCTGGTGGGACTTGAGCCGTGGATCAGTCTTTCCCCACGGCTGGGGCTGCTGCTGTCTCAGGTCCTTAATCCACTGTAAAGCTCTGGCAGCCAGTTTAGGTTTCCTGGGAAAGCACGGGTGATGGAAGCCCAGGAGGGTTCTTAACGTTCAGAGGAGACACACCCTGATGTGGTAACCCATGATGTGTGAACCTGCCCGACTTCCCCAAACCAGGACATCCTGGAACCTTTCAAACCCACAGATTTCTCTCGTGCTGCACCTTCAGCAATCCCTGAGGCACCATCCCCTCCCTGTGCCCCCTGCCTCAGCTGCCTCCAGGCTCCCTGGAGTGAGGCTGGGGGTGCTGCTGGACCCTTGGCTTTGTGATGGGAACAAACTGGGGAACATCAAATGGCAGAACAGCGGATGCTCTTCTCAGGAAGAGAAGGGATGTTTCAGATGGGTGAGTGGCTGAGCTGTCACTTCAGATTCCCTGCAAACACATCCTGCTGCCTGTCAGGCTGGGACTGGGAGATCCAGGGAATCTGCACTTGCCAAGGAAAAACAGAGAATCCAGCCTCACTGCAGAGAGAGCACCTGAAACAGAACTTGACAGAAGGCACCCCCAGAAACGAGGCATTCCTGCCATGCACACTCTCAGCAGGCAGCAGCCTCCAAGCAGATTAAAATACCTGATGGCTGATCTGTGCTGGGATATTTGCCTTCCTGAGCTTAGGAGTGCAGGCAGAAGTCATACCTGGATGAACACATCACCAAAAATTACTCATCAAATATTTCATCTGTGCAATGGCCAGAGTGTGGCTGGGTTTTTTCTCCCATAGCTAAAATGGGCAGAACAAAATCACTTCCATGGTGGCTGTGGAGTGAGTGCTGAGGTCCTGAAAAGCTGAGGCCAGTTTTTCTCCCTAGGAACTGAGATTCATTTTCAGTGTCTTGCCTGTTTATTTGTGCAAGGGTCTGATTGCAGCAGTGTTCTGACTGCATGGTCAACAATTAGAGATGTCCAAAACATAAATCAGGCCATGCCAAAGCTGAGAAGGATTGAATAAGGTGGAGAAAAGGCTCCAAGCCCTGCCCTTTCCTTGACAAACTCTCTTAGAAGAGAAGATCTCCTCCAGAAGCCACAGCCCTTCAGTTCCCAAACTAAAAAACAAAAAAGCATGGATAAACACCAAGTCTGTGAGAACATGAAAACAACTTCAGAAGAATAGCAGTAATATCTAGATAAGGAATTGAGAAGAGAATGCAAACACTGCTTGCATGGAAAACCACAAAAGACAGCCCCTAGAAAAGGTTAAAAAGTTGTAGGAGCAGCTTAAAAAACCTCTAACACCCTAAAAAAAGGATTCAGGAGCTGAAAATTGTTCTGACAACCCCTAAAACCTTTGACAACCCAAATGTAAAAGGAGGCTCAGAGAAGGGAAAGGCACAGCAGGAAAACAGAGGGCTTGTGTAGCATCTGTGCCCACCGAGGCTGGAGGGGCTCAGAGCCACCCTGCACGGGAGATTTGTCATGGATTGAGGCATTTCTGGATGAGGTGACAGGGAAAATGACAAGATGAGCAGCAGCAGACAGCCAGGGCCAGATGGTGGCACCCACGTGCTCGCAGGATGAGGGAGGAGGAACCGGAGCCGGGCCCTGCGGGGTGGGAGCTCCGGCTCCAGCCCGCCCCAGCCCCGGGCTGAGCCGGGACAGCTCCGCTGCGATGTGACAGAAAGAGCTGGAAAGGTCCAGGCAGTCCCATGTCTGCCATCTGCAGCAGGGAGCTGGGTGGAAGCTGCTCCAAAGGCTGCAATGAGCAGACACATGGTGGAATATGCTCTGTTAGGGATGGTTTTTGCTTTTTTCTTTCTTTCTTTTTTTTTTTTTTTTTGAGAAAATTTATGCTTCAAAAATCAACAAAGGGCAGTAAAATCCTGATTGATGTGTAGATGGTGAAGAGGAAAGCAATTTTATTGTCTCTCCCAGGATCTCTTCCTGGGTGACAGACCCAAGATCCAGAGAAGGCTCCTCTGGCTCCGTGGGCACTTTCAGCTGGGAAGCTCTTCCTGCAGAAGCAGCAGATGCAGAAGTTTACCTTGGTTCAAAAATTAAACAAATTGATGGAGAGAAGAATCCATGGAGGGCTGTTAAACAGAAAACCACCTCTGTCTCAATGCTGCGGGTCTCTGGTGGGTAGGAAATAAATCAGGAAATACCCAAATTTGCTGTTCTTGTACAAACTCTGGGATTAAGTGCAGCAATACTTATTGGAATATTTCGCCCATTGAGCTCAATGAGTGGTTATTGATCCTTGGCTCATTTATGAGTAGCTAATTGTGAGTGTTTGCTGTTAGCCTGCTGCATTAAGTTTATCAATTTAATTATACAGCGCAGCACTGTATTTATAGATTACTTCCACTGATTGAATACTTGTAGGAGGCTTACATTCTTGCACTTCTTTTTGACAAATATTTATAATTCAGCTTTTTCCGTGGCTGCATAGATGTTGTTCTAGAACAATTAATAGAGCTGAAGGAGGAATAAAGTGCAATGGATAATTTATTTAATGAATTTGGCTACCTCTCCTGCTCATGAATTTGTTTTTGCCAGCAGTTTGTGTTGCATGTTTGCTATTTAAAAATATTGGGTGATTGTTAATGTTCCTTCCTGCTCTGGGAATTGTTTGTCTGTTGCCCTTTTCTGGTCTTGCTCCACTATGTCCATGTCTGGCTCTCAAAAATGGATCATTTGCTTTGAAGTCCTCTAATGTTCCTTCAAAAGTTGATATTTCCCTGCTTTTTCAGGGAATATGAACACAAAACTCAGGCCTAGATCCTAAATAAAGGAGTTGGGTGATATCTCCGTGAGCAAATATCTACACAGCCACAGGTATAAAGTAATATTGTCATTTCTGCTCCGCTTGGAGCACCACATGGGCACATCTGTCTCCAGAAATGATGGTCCCTTGCAGGGACTTGGGGTCTCCTGGGTTTGGTGCTGCTTTTCCTCCTCCCAGCCCTTGAGGATTTGCTCTCCACGGTGTGATTTCCACTGCTGTCCAAAGAAATGGGAGAAGAGGAAGTTGGAGGACAGCACATGGCATGGAGAGGGTCAGAAGGGTCACATGTCCTACCAGAACCTTCCAGGAGCTGATGACTCCCTCAGGACTTGCTGTAGGGACAGATACTCCTGAGCTGGAAGGGTCCCACAAGGATCATCCAGGATTAACTCCTGCGCAGGCTGAGTCCCTGGGAACACGAATCAGCAGGGTGGCAGCACAAAGACAAACAAAACATCAGCACAATCTCTCCCTGTCCTTGTTCTCCAAGGCTCTGTGGTACCTGGTGTGATTTACCTCTCCTGAGTTTGTCCCAAGCTCCTCGCTGTGAGGCTGGGCTGAAGGAAAGAGCTCGTGCTCAGCGGGATGAGGGGGAGAGAGTTCCTGCTCAATTTACCATATTGTGGCTCCAGAATAAGATTTCCCCCCTTGTATTAAATTTCAGGTGGACTTCTCAAATTGCGGCAAAACAGGCAGGAACACAAGTTTTATAGCTCCTGATGGCTCCGAAAGCACGATAGTGAATTCCAGAGCGAGGGCATAACAGAGGTGAGAGGCTGAGTCAGAATCCTGACGCGAAGCTCACGGAAGCTCGGGCTCCAGGGCTCTGTGCTGACGTGGGCACTGGGCAGCAGATGAAAATCCTGTCTGCCTGCCCAAACTTCCCTGGCTGCTGCCTTCCTCATCCTCTTCCCCTGTGCTCCATGCCTGGCCATCACTCACACTGAGTGTGAGCCCTGGGTGATGATCACGAGCGGGAGAGGAAGGGCAGCCAGAGGGAAGGGAGCTGGGAGTGCTCCCGGCCCGAGCCTGGGGTTTGTTGGCAGGGCTCGCTGCTTGTTTGTGTGCTTGTCTTTCTTCCCATGCATTTATCCCATGGAAAACCAGCTGGGATATGTGGCTGTGCTGGTGTTCCTGGCTCCTGCAGGGCGGTGCTGGGTGCCTCACAGCTGGGGGCAGTGAGGTGTGGTGGGGCGCTTTCCAGGGAATAATTTTTCATCACAAATCATGACACGGCAACATTTTCCATCCTCCATCCAGGCTTTTGGCATCAGGTCCGTGGGGGGTTTAGGCTGGTGTTCAGCCTTGGAATGAGAGTTAAAAGGCACCTCTGGAGGTAGGTGGGAATTTGTTGTGTGGAGTGAAGAGCTGTGGCTCAGTCATGGGAGGGGTCAGGCATGGGATGAGGACGCTCTGGCTCTCCCAGCGAGGATCCAGGACCTTGATAGAGATGTGTAGGCAACGCTTTTCAAGTGTTTTAAGTGGTTTAATTCAGGTTTTTAAGCGCTTCAAGTGTTTATAAACACTTCCAACCTGCAGCCTCAACATGGGGCTGCTGGTACCTTAAAGAGAGGTTTTTAGGAGGTCTGGGAAGTTCCCTCCAAAAGCTGGGGGAGTGGGAGTCCCTGGAGCAAAGGGGAACCAAAGAATATCAGGGAAAGGTTCTTCCCCCCTTCTGAGGGTGCTGGCACTGCCCAGGCTCCCCAGGGAATGGTCCCGGCCCCGAGGCTGCCAGAGCTCCAGGAGCGTTTGGCCAGCGCTGCCAGGGGTGCCCAGGGTGGGGGTGTTGGGGGGTCTGGGCAGGGCCAGGGGCTGGGCTGGATGATCCTGGGGGTCCAGCTCAGGATATTCAATGATTCTGTGATCTCTCTCCAAATCCAGGCAGTATCTCTCACCTCCTGGGTAAGAGAGGCCAGCTGGAAAGAGGCTGGAGCCCCAGGGACACGAGGACAGTGTTATCCTGAGGTTGCTTTGTCACCATTTCTGCAGCACATCTCTAATTAAGCTCTCTGAACACACCCTGTTCCAGACTGGCCTGTGGACAAAATTGACCTTTAAAAAGGGAATTGAGATACCCAAGGGGCCGGACAGGACTGGACAGTAGTTGAGCATTAATCTGAGAGATAAATTTTTAATGCTACATCTTAAACCCCCCTCAGTTGTCTGCACAATTTATTTCTTTGCCTCTCTGGGCTTGTTCCTGCACCCAAAAGAATTGCAGGAATGATGTTGCAGTGCCGGAGGACAGGCAGGAATCTTGCAGCTTGTGTTTCCAAGCCTGAAAGGCTGTGCCCTTCATGGCTGGGATGAAGGTCTGGATGAAGGATGGGGTCTGAGGGACCTGGTGTCTGGCTGCTGGGTTTCCTTCCATCATCATCTGCCCCCCTGAGTTCTGGATTCCCTGTGAAACGTTGGCTTTCCCTGATAGTCCCCAAATGACAGCCTCAGTTACATGAGGAAAATGAAGCTCAGACAATTCACAACCCCACGGATCCAGCACCAGAGGCTTTTATGAATCTTTCTATGAACACACTGCCAGGACTCGTTGTCTGGGGAGGAACACGGGCTGCACCCCAGTCTCATCAGCCCCTCCATTCCCTCCCATGGAAAAATTACTTTGCCACGGTGAGAAAAATCATCCGAGAACAAGTGGAAACAGCAGAGTACCACGCTTCCCCAGTGCCATGCATGACCTGGGGCTGGCTGTTCACCATGGGGAGGTGCAGACAGGTCCCTCAAACCCAGCTCAGGACGGAGCCAGGCGCATCCCTAAATCCCAGGCCCCAGCCACAGGAGCAAAGCAAGAGCCTTTCAGCAAATTGCCTTGTTTAACACCACGTTCTAGAGTAAAGCATCATCTTTTTAATAGAGCTGCTGTGGGAATAGAGACAGAGACATAAAAGGGATAAAAAAAAAATCCGTATTTTGCATTTTGCTGGAATGAGATCCTGGTAATTGTTCGTGTCCAGCTCCTGTTTATGCCACTGTTTTGTTGCACAGCTCCTAAATTAAGTTGGCTCTGGAGCAAACCTTCCCCCAGCAGCCCTGTGTGGGCTGCTGCATCCACACACATCCTGCTCCTGCACTCTTGATTAGCACTTCGTTAATTAGGGACCTGTGCTTGCTCTGAGGACAGAAGATGTTCCATGAGGAAGCATCCTGGGAAGGAGCTGTTTAACAGAGCCTTGAGTGAGGCTGATCCAGCCTTTCTTTGCCTCCAAGGGGATCTGTTTCTGTTCATTTGCAGTGTCAGGTGGCTGCTGGAGGGGGTGGTCCCTGCCCACCTCTTCCTGCCCCATCTTCCCTCCTCTCCAAGCCCGACGTTGGGCTTCCCAGCCCACTGACCTCAGGATGGTTGGGTCATGGCACGTGGTAGCCACAGCACGTGCCAGGGCTAATGCTGGGGTGGGTTGTGCAGGGAGGGATCCTTCCAGCTCCATGTCCATCCCTGTCTGTCCCAAACTTTCTCTGGCCAGTGGCTCTGGGTGCGTGCCCTCTTCCAGACCATGGGTGTGTGGGCAGCAGTTGTGCTCTGATGTTTTTGGGAGCTGATTGCTTGCTAATCCCCCCTCTCCTGTTGTGTGTGTCTTTTTGTTGTGTGCCAAAAAAGCTGCTGATCTCCTCCTGGAAGTGTCCAAGGCCAGGTTGGGTGGGGCTCTGAGCACTCTGCTCTAGTGGAAGGTTCTCCTGCGCATGGCAGGAGGTTGCAGTGAGATGGTCTTCAAGGTCCTTTCAAACCCAAACCATTCCAGGGTTCTGTGATTCTCTATTTTCATCTTTAAAAAACATGAAATTCTGCCTCTTCTGCCAGTCCCTTCCCTGCTCTCCTCTTAGTCAGGGAACCACCCTCAGGTGTTTCAACTTTTACATCTGGATGGCAAAGACATATCAAGGAAAGGGCTTTTTCCAGCCCTGTGGAAAACTATCATGGTTCTTTGGAGCAGTGGGAAGGCTGGTGTGGATCCTTCTTGTTCTCTTACATAAAGTTAATGCTTCTCTGGTGTGCAGAGCTCGTGGCATACTCCAGATTTCCACGGCTTTTTCCTTGTCAGGGGAGCCAGGAGAGCCCTGTCAAAGACACGGGTAAGGGTTTAGTAAAGGCTGAGCAAGGTCTGTGCTCTTCCCTTCATTGGAAAGGTTTGGGATAAGGGACAACCCAGGCTGTGCAAAGCAGAGAAAAGAAAGATGTTTGCTATACTGAGTCTCACTGCCTTTGGAGTTTTAAAGGCTTCTGCCCCTGATGTAGATTTTTCTCCTAGCTCCCTTGGGTGGAAGGAAGGGGAGGAGTGAAGCAAACACGGAGCAGTGCGGTGGGAGCGGGTCTCTCTTGCTCCAGGATGCAGATCCACAGGCTCCCAAGAGCTGCCACTCAATCCAAGGGTGAGATCCACCCAAGGCATCCCAGAGGTGACTGCTGGCCTTGGGGAAGGGGCTGCAGGGGCAGGAGGGGCCCTGGGGCTGGAGGCAGCAGTGGTGGGCAGGGCTGGACCCTCGGGCAGCACCTTCAGTCCCAGAATCCCTCCTGGTGCTGGAGCAGGGTGGGAGGGCTCTGCTCCATGGTCCTGGCATGGGACCTCCTTGCTCCTGCTGCAGCAGTGCCCCTTGGGGCACTTTCCATGGCTGTGAAGCTGCCATCCTACAAAAGCAGCTATTCCTGCCCGTGGCAGGGCTTGGAGTGAGATGATCTTTTGGGTCGCTTCAAACCCAAATAATTCTGTTATTCTATGGTTAAAGCACTGCTGGCCAAGGAGAGGCTGCTTTACCCCCTTAACTCCATCACAGAGCAGAGAGATTTCTTCTCCTTGCTCCACTCTGGGAATGAATGTGGGAGTGTCAGGGCCACATCCTGTGGATTTGGGGTGGGATTCAGGCACTGGGCCAGGGGAAGAGCTCCTCACTCCTTGGCTTCTCACCATGTGGAGCAGGCTGAGCCCGGTGGGACTTGGCTCCTGAGCAGCTCGGTGGGAGCAGAAGTTCCTGCTGGTACTGCAGTGGAGAAATGCTGCATTAAAGCAGGAAATATCCAATGTGCATTGTGAATGAAGAGGTTTCTCATTTGTGTTTTAAAGGAAAATATCGCCAAGCCTAGTTAATAACACAGGAAAGCTCTTGTGGTTATCAGGGATCTTCAGCTCTAATCCCCTCTGATAACAGTAAATTGAAGCAGCTCCTCTGCTGAGGTTTTTCTGTTGCTGGATTGTACCCATATAATAAGAGAAATGGGCACTGCCTCTCCTATTTACCATTCCTTCATTTAAATAAGTTTTTAAACTGCACTTTCCTCCCTTCAGAGACATCTGATTTACTGCATTTTAAACAGAAACCACTCCTGCAACAATACCTCTTTCTATCAAGATTTGTAATCAGGCTGTTCCTGTTGAACTGTTGTTATTCAAGTTATTAATTTGTCATCTTGCACAGAGTCTGATCACAGAAAGAGATGAACAGGAGGGTCTGTGCACCTGCAGGCAGAGCAGGATGGATTTAATTAGAGCAAAGAAAGCTGCAGGTTTTATTTTGTGTTTGTGTTGTTAGTTTGGTTTTTCCTCAGCCCAGCATTTTAAGAGCTTGTGCAGCAATCTGCATAAATTACTATGCACATTTTTACTTAGGTTCTTACACCTAATTTGATTAATGATAATGCCTTTGACAGGGTAGATGGAGAGGGAGTTTTTACAAAGGCATGGAGTGTCAGGACAAGGGGAATGGCCTCAGGGTGGCTAAGATGGGATATTGGGCAGGAATTGTTCCCTGTGAGGGTGGGCAGGCCCTGGTACAGGGTGCCCAGAGCAGCTGGGGCTGCCCCTGGATCCCTGGAAGTGTCCAAGGCCAGGCTGGACAGCTGGGATAGTGGAAATGTTCCTGCCCATGGGACAGGGAGGAGGGATTTTATGATTCTCAGGTCACAGCCAGTTTTGTATAAGGGAACAAGATGTATCAGCTTTGGTGCTACAAACCCAAAAAAAAGCACTCTCCAGCCAGTCAACACTGCAAACTGGCCTTTAACACTGATTTCAAGAGGATTGCCTTGCTTTTGGGCTGGTGTCTGTGGAGGCAGGGAGGTGGAAACCTTTGCACTGAACATTGCTTTGTTTTCTGAGCTCGGCTCCTGTGCTGCCCTGCCCAGACCAAGTTTCTGCTGATGGGAATTTTCTGGGGCAGGTTTGAGTTCCCACTCAGTTTGCCTGGTGATTCAGACCCCTCCAACTGCTTCAGGCACCTTCCCTCCACTTGCTGCCTACAACGAAGTGAAGTTTTCCATCCATTTCTTCTGCTCACAGTTCAAGCCCAGCAACCCTCTGCAGTTGGTTTTTGCACCAGGAGAGGTGTTAGTAACAGTAGAAATATTAGTTAGAAGATGCTGACATTTTTTTGTCCCCATTTCTCTTTCACACTTTCACTTATTTTTTGCAGTGAGGAGAGTGCAGCCCTGGGACAAATCCTGGGGAGGCCACAGGGTCACTGTCCATGGAGGTTTTTAAGGCTCAGCTGGGTAAAGTCGTGGCTGAGCTGGTCTGGTGTTGATTCTAATCCTACTTGGGGAAGGATCTTGGGCCAGAGAGCTCCAACACCCCCCAATTCTGTGATTCCCCAGGTTCTGTGCAAGGCCAGCCCCAGTTTGCTTTGCTTGAAGAGCCTCTGTAGGAGTGACTTTGGGTGAAAGAAGAGGAAGCTGGACTGTAATCCCACTTTCCCGACATGAATAAAATTAAAAAAAAACCCGAATTCTAGGAGAAAGAGAAGCCCCATTTTTATTGATGCTGCACAGAGACAAGTGATTTTGCATCCAGTTTTAGGAGAGCAGTATAACTGCTTTTGACAGCCTGGTCTAATAATAATAAAAAGGCCCAGCTCCTCGTATTGCAACCTGATAGAAAAGCTGGAGTGTGAATTTATCCCATAAAAATTCATCTACCATGGCTAAAGCTCTGTAAATTGAGTCCTGTATTTTGGTTGTTAAATAAAAACAAAACCACACTGCAGAGTAATGACAGAAGCATTGCTCAGCTCTTGCAATTGTATCTTGTTAAAACATCACTTGGGGTAATTTGCAGGGTTTGATTAAAACATGTATTTAAATGAATTATCGTTTCCCATCTCTCCCCTTCTCCTGCTCCCCCTTCACCCCGTGGGGATGTAAAACCCCACACTGAGGCTGGATCTCTTCAGGGAGACACGAGGAACCCATCCCCCTGCACGACAAACCCCTGCCACGCTGTGGCGTTCACTGCCTGTCCCCAGCCACCAGCTTTGGTTACAGCTCAGAAGGTGAAAGGATGGGTGAGGTGCTCCCTGTGGTGGCTGCAGAAGTTCTTGGGAAGCAGCAGGGGACGTGCTGCCCCACGGCCAGGGCTGTGCCCACCTCTCCTGCCCATCTGCATCCCAAACCTCCATCCTTGCTCGTGCCCAAGTCACTGCTGAGAGCACAGCAGAGGGTGTTTGCAAGCCTAAAACCTGAGCACAAGGAGAGAAATTTGTATTAAAGTGCTTTTAGACACCAGAGATTGTTCCTGGGCTCTCTCAGTTAAGCTCAGCTGTGTTAGATGGGAGCAAAAATCCAGGGAGCTGTGTCTGCCTCTGCCAGTGAGTGAGAGGGAGTGGATCCAGGAATACCTCCTTTGATCCCTGTCCCAAGAGCCTGGAACGTGCAGCTTGTGCTCTCCCCGAGCCCCTGGCTCAGCTTTTTGTTGAATTTAAAGGCCTTGAGTGGATTATTCTTCTGTGAACTTGCCCAGTTGCTTTTTGAACCCATCTAAAATTTCCTCTCTGCGGGTTCCTTCAGGGAGAAGAGCTCCAGCTGAGCTCTGGGGTGGGTGAAAAGGACCTCCTGAGACCTGTTCTGAGCCCTGAGCTCTGGGGTGGGTGAAAAGGACTTCCTGAGACCTGTTCTGAACCTTCCAATTACTGATTTCACTTCGTGGTCCCAAATTCTTGCATTACAATAGGCCACGGTGACTCATTTCCTCCCTCCTGTCTTTGTGTCTCATTCCATCTTCTGTGCCTCTCTATTCCAATTTTCTCTTTCCCATCCTGAAAGGTCCTAATCTGTTTGGTTACTTCTCATTTGGGAGCTGTTTCATACCTTTGATGACTTTTGCTGCTTTCCCCTGGACATCTTTCATTTCCACTTTGCTCTTTCCCAAACAGAAGGCCCAGACTGTGCCCAGCTCTCGAGATGCTGGGAAACCATGAATTTATGCAGTGGCAGAAAGCACCAAAATAAATGTTCTCTCCTTTGTTCCCTAATAATTCCCACTCTTTTATTCACTTTCTTTTTGGCCATCTGAGTTTTTCACAGAGCCTCAAGATCCCCATCCTGCATGCACAGAGCCCAATATTAGAAATACAGAATTGCTGATTAGCATCCCATTTATCCTCATGCACATGCACCATGTGAATTTATCCATATTAGGCTTAATCCAGCATCTGCTTGCCTGGTCAGCCAGGTTTTTCTGCAAGTCTTTGCAGCCAGCTCCCTCTTTTTGCTGCTCTGAGAAACTTTGGGTTACAAGGAAATGCAGTTAAAGCAACAGAAGTACCTGGAGTTTTATATCACAGAAACATGGAAAAGTTTGGGTTGGAAGGGATCTTAAGGCCCATCTCATTCCACCCCTTGCCATGGGCAGAGACACCTTCCACGAGCCCAGGTTGCTCATGCAGCTGCAAATCCATAAACACTTCCCAAACAGCTCATCCCTGCCTCTGGTTCTGTCAGGGAAATGCTTTAATTTTCATTATTATTTATGGGTTTTATTTTTGTGTGAAGAATTCACAAGGCTTGGAGTCATGGAAGAATTTCTCCCTGTGAAATTCAGCAAGAAACTGAGAGCAAGGAGGAAGGTTTGGGCTGGCCAAGGGTTTCCTTCAGCCCAGATTATCATTTCCATTTCTATCCCCAGACTGAGCCAGCCCCTTGGAGCTCAGAATTATTTGAATTCCGTTGTGTTTGACATGCTCTGACAGACCCCAATCCATCTCCTACTTCCAAAACTGTTGTTAGAAGCCCTGATTATTTCATAACTTCCATTCTGTTTGTGTGCTGACACTGCTTTCCTGTGCTGTGCATTCCTGGCAGATGTGAGTTTTATAACAAAACACATAAATTTGCAGCAAGTCTCCCCAGAAGTAATATCTGGGAGTTTTCCATCAGCTGCCAGCGAGCTGCAGCAGTAAATGAACCTCCCTTCCAGCAGCTGCACCGCACTGGAACCACCAAACCCTCCCCACAGATCAGACTGAGCTCTCTCTCAGAGGACAGGGACGTGGAGGGGCAGGATAACAACATTTTTCCACCTTATCACTTCTGTAAAATAAAGGTGAAAGCCCTGCCTCATCATGGGAAACTGATCCTTAGTGCTTATCCCAGCTCCCACTGGAGGAAGAAAGAGATTCTGACACCACTGGAGGACGTTTTCCCCTTCCCCACCACTGGTCCTGCCAGGACCAGGCTGTTCCCCTCCTGAGCCCTGCGGTGGTTTCAGTTGGAAGTGCCTCTCTCCACATCCATGGAATCCAAACCTGAGCACCCTCCTGCAGCTCCAGCGTGATGCCAGTCTGTCAGCAGCATCTGCTCACCTTCCTGCAGCGCTGGAAGGTAAAATCAGCCCAGGTGTGGCACCGGGGGGACAGGCAGTGGCCACACTGACGAGTGACTGGGCTGGGACAAAGCGGCACAAAACCGCCCTGGGTGGCCCTGAGTGAATCTGGTCCAGTGGGGAAAGCCTGCAGTGCCTTTCCTCACACACCTACAGCGTCTTTTATCTGGTGCTAGATCCTCCAAATCCAGCATTTACCGTGAGCCAAGCGCGGGCTTAGTGCTCCAGGCTCTCGTGAGCCTCCCTGGAGGCTCTCTTGGTGCTCCAGGCTCTCGTGAGCCTCCCTGGAGGCTCTCTTGGTGCTCCAGGCTCTCGTGAGCCTCTCTGGAGGCTCTCTTGGTGCTCCAGGCTCTCGTGAGCCTCTCTGGAGGCTCTCTTGG
>WAAG01070960.1:707-12908 GCA_013390105.1 Tichodroma muraria | reverse complement strand
ACTTTACTCTGTGCTCCATTTTTGCCTTGTTAATTTAGTATGCAGAAGCGCCCACGGTCAGTAAGGCTGTATCTGATATAAGAAAGAATAAACATCCGAACAAGAAAGCTGCCTTTCATGCTTTTAATCCTGACCCTGAAAGGAAGAACCAGATAAAACAAAGGGGTTCCCGCCACACTACATGACTGATAAAGATTACATCATCCCATTGGGAGATGCTCCACCCAGGGTGAGGAGCCAAACATTCCTACCACATAAAAATCTGAGATTTGGAACGCCAAGGTAGCCTTTCCTCAGCTGGATTCCCAGAGGAAGAACAGGCCCATTCTATCACCACTGGATCTTCAGAGGAAAACTACACCTTTCTACAGGATCACTGCTTCAACAGAACCACATCTGCCACTCCAGAAGGACTGCAGCCACCATTTAATTGGACTGCTACCAACACCCTGACCCACAGGGTGTCAGGTTGTACTCTGACTCTGTCAGTGGGTTTGGTTTTTTTGTTGGTTTTTTTTTTGTATTGCTGCATTTTTATTTTGATTCTTCTAATAAAGAACTGTTATTCTTATTCCCATATCTTTGCCTGCGAGCCCCTTAATTTCAAAATTATAACAGTTTGGAGAGAGGAGGTTTACAATCTGCATTCCAAGGGAGGCTCCTGCTTTCATTAGCAGACACCCGTCGTTCAAACCAAGACAATGTGTCAATGGATATTAAGGGATTTTAGTAGTTGACTGTATATAGGTTTAATTTTCCAGTACTGAGTTTAAACTGGTAGCTGTTTAATCCTAAATTTCCCTCAGGTCATGAACATGATCAGCCACTAATCAGCCACTAATAATAATTTTCTTTTCCATTCTTAAAGATGTCACAAATTCATCATAATTTAAGACAAGAGAAATTTCCTTTACTTTTCTAGCCTTTCTCTTGTTCAGTATAGCTGCTGATCAAACAGAAATTTGAAGGAGCCCTCATTTGCAACAAACTCTTTAGCTTTGTAGTGCTTCTCTTTTGTTTTGCTACTTTATGCCATCCTTTTCTGCTCGTTCTAGAGGCTGTAAAACTATAATAAACAAATTACAGTTTATAATGCATGATAATTTCTCTTGCATGATAATTATGTTTTACGAACAAGCAAAGTGATAGGTCGATTTGCTGCAGAGGGGAGGCTAGTGAAAATCAGAGTGTGAGAAGCTCTTGATACTCCTTGATCTAACTTTTATGGTATGTGCATTCACTTAATGGGTCATTGAACTGAGGATTTATTCCAAATCAGAAGCCACTTCATTTTATCCAGCCATGTACAACTATTCTATAAAGCAATAGAGAAAACCTAGGAATGCAAAACAGGGGAAGAAACATTATTCAAGGAGTAGTGATCAGTTGTCATTTTCTAACTAGATTTCCTGAGAACAACTATATTGGTACCTTTCCAGATGCCAGTTCTGTTTAATAAATTCATAACAGTTTGATTAACAGAATTAAAAACATTAACTGGATTAAAAATGTGCTGTTAGAATTACATAAAACGTGGAGTTGGTAAAGGAAATTAGGGACCAGATCAGAATGGAAATTAATCTTGACAAACTGGAGGAATAATCTTCAAAACAGGACCCAGAGGGTGGTGGTGAATGGTGTTGCCTCCAGTTGGCAGCCAAATCACCAGTGATGTCCCCCAGGGATCAGTGTTGGTCCCAGTCCTGTTTAATGTCTTTACTGGTGATCTGGATGAGGGGATTGAGTCCACCATCAGCAAATTTGCAGATGACACCATGTTGGGTGCGAGTGTCAATCTGCTGGAAGGTGGAAGGGCTCTGAGAGGGACCTGGACAGGCTGGATAGATGGGCCAAATCCAATGATATGAGGTTCAACAAGACCCAGTGCCAGGTCCTGCACTTTGGCCACGGCAACGCCCTGCACCACTACAGGCTGGGGACAGAGTGGCTGGACAGTAGCCAGGCAGAGAGGGACCTGGGGGTAGTGATTGATGGGAGGATGAACACGAGCCAGCAGTGTGCCCAAGTGGCCAAAAAGGCCAATGGCATCCTGGCCTGGATCAGGAATTGTGTGGCCAGCAGGACCAGGGAAGTCATTTTTCCCCTGTACTTGGAACCTTGAGTACTGTGTCCAGTTCAGAGCCCCTCAATTTAGGAATGATGTTGAGATGCTGGAGTGTGTCCAGAGAAGGGCAACAAGGCTGGTGAAGAGTCTGGAACATAAATCTGTAATGGAGCTGGGGTGTTTAGCCTAGAGGAAAGGAGACTCAGGGGGAATTGCTCTCTACAACTCCGTCCCTGAAAGGAGGCTGTAGCCAGGTGGGGGTTGGTCTCTTCTCCCAGGCAACAGTGACAGGACAGGAAGACACAGTCTTCAGCTTCACCAGGGGGGGTTTAGGTTGGACATTAGGAAGAAGCTCTTCACAGAAAGGGTGACTGGGCATTAGAATGGGCTGTCCAGGGAGGTGGTGGAGTCATCATTCCTGAAAGCATTTAAGAAAAGACTGGATGTAGCACTCAGTGCCATGGTCTCGAGGACAAGGTGGTGTTAGGCCATGGGTTGTGGACCAAAGATCTCAAAGGTCTTTTCCAACCTAGTTTCTTCTGTGACTCTGTAAAATGCAACAGTTCACGTGAAAGACATTGAACTCACACAGGGAGATCAAACTGAACAAATACAAATCACACAGCTTGGCAACAATTCATCAAGTCAGGCCTTTGGGGCAGAATGGGGGTAGAATACAGATAACAATGTACATATCAATACAAGGTGAGTGCACAGAACACAGTCATGTTATTCTAAACAATGTGAACACCATCATGAGATGTATAAGCAGAAGGGATAACAACCTGTTGGAACTGTAAAGAGATCTTTTTGCACTTTCCATGTTGATAGGAATATCTGGAGTAGTGTCTTCATCTTTGCATGCTGTGCCTCCAGAAAGATACAGACAAATTTAGAGGAATATCACAGTGAGAACAGGCAGAGGTCTAGAAAGAGTGAGCTAGAAAGATTCTAGAGCTAGAAGATTCATTCTAGAAAGAATGAAGATAAAAGGATGAAACAAATGGAGAAGATTAACAAGGAGAAAATTAAGGAACAAAAGACAATTCTTAGAAAATGCAGGAATATTGTAGAGGGAGTAATTTGTTCATTTTCCATGTCCAGGAAGAACGGGCAAGAAGTCCTGGCTTAAACTATAAAACTTGGTAAAATCTTTCCAATAGTAAAGTTAGGCAGTCACTGGGAGAGGTGGAATGAGAATCTCCATTGCTGGAACTCTTTGCAGATGGATCAGGAGTGCCTCTGGCTGGATATCTATGGACAGACTACTCTGCTGTGGAGCACAGGGTGGCCCAGACTGCCTTCCAAGTCCTTCCTTCATGCAGCTTCTCATGATCTTGTGGAAAGGCTGGAGCTGGAATGCTGCTATGAGAAGGAAACGTGAAGCCGCTATGAAATCAAGGACATTATTTATTCAGGTTTACATTTATTTATTGTGTAGGATTTTATGCTACTTTCTTTGTAAATTGTGTAAAATGCAGCCATATAACAACTAGTACACCTCAAGAGCTTACCACTGAGATGACCGTTGTGTGTATTACGGATTTAGAGAGAAAACTGTGATGGGAGCAGTGACTGACTCTAGAACTGACAGTGCTGTCTGTGGAGCTGCAGCAAGCTGCTCTGAATAGTGACTCAACCTAAAGGAAACATGGACAGACCTGAGACTGCCAAGCTGATCAGGGAAGAATGACCACTTTATGGATGTGGAATCTTGTATTCAGGGAAAGAGCATTTTCCTACCAAAATGTGCATCACCTTGGATACATCTTATAGATTTATCTTTCCTTGCTGACCGAGCCTAAATCACCTGCTCAGCCTGAGTTGGGGGGTTTGATGCCTGGCTGTGACCAGTTTGTGCTTGCTTTTTGCAGGAAAGTCTCTAAAGTGTTTGCCAGCAGCTCTCTTGTTTCCCCAAACACTGAAGAATCTAGGTGACATGCTTGTTCTGGTCATGCTGGAAAATCTCAGAAATCAGATGTGAATGAAGATCAAAGGGGAACATGACTCCTACAAGATAGAAGTGCAAAAGTCTGAAGAAAGCTTGTACTTAAACTAAGGGCTTGAGAACAGTAAAGGCAGAATAACAGCCACTTTTAATATTGTTCCAGTAGCCCTTTCTGTGTTACTTCTTCATCCAACATAGATAACATATAGTACAAAGGCTCTCATCAAACAAACCTTTCCAGATGATCAGAACCAGAACTTCACAATCTGTTTCTGGACTTGATTTGTAACTGCTGGATTAGTTGAGCAATCCAGAGGCAGCTGAAAACATCTCAGATGTTGCTCTGCTGCATTCTCCAGCTAGGCAGTATTTTCCACTGCTTCTGTAAGGGGCATTCTTAATATCCCATTTGTAAAGCTCAGCCTTTAGGGACCGTACTGGAAAGAACTTCTGTGGCACTGAATTGATCTGACCAGGGATTTGAGTCCAAGTGGCATGGCAATGGATAAACTCCATATGCTCAAGCTTGATTCCTTTATCCTCAAAACATGATGTCCATGTCCAAATTGTCTCCCGAAAACAATCCTTGGCATCTGGTGTCTCCTGAGCTGTGCCTGGGTGTTGTCTGGACAGTGCTACTTGGCATCAGCCAACACTGTGCAAGAAGCTGTGATTGCAGTTAAAACAGAACAGATGATTGTGGACCATTGCCAGTGTCTGTGCCTTGGCCCTGCTTTATTTATATTGAAGTAGCCTAAGAGAAGATCTGCTAATAAAATGACTGTTCTGTGTGATACAGTAGGTCTGATTGAAGCCATATGGGGTGTTTCAAGGGGCTAGGATAGCTGCATGCATAGGTCTACATATGTAGATTCCAGAAGGCAGCTGCTCTGGGAACTAGACCATCAGATTTGAAATTACCAGACACCAAAGTAATCACTCCACTCTTTGCTTTTGGTGAGAATAAATTTTGCAGGCAATTTTTCAGCCAAATCACATCTCTATGACTGTGGTGTGTTGACCTTGCTACATGCTAAATTCCCACCAGAGCAATTCTATTACTTCCCAATCTCAGTTGGACAGGAAGACAGAAAAACACAACAGAAAGCTTGTGGGCTGAAATAAAGGCAGGGGAAGATCACTCACTGATTACTGTCATAGGCAAAATAGACTCTGGGAAATTATTCAATAATTTATTTAATAATTTATTACCAATCAAAGCAGAGCAGGATCATAAGAAATAAATCCAAATCTCAAAACATCTTTGCTCCATCCCTCTCTTCTTCCTGGGCTCAACTTCACTTCCAATTTCTTTACCGCCTCTCACTGAGTGGCATGTGGGGACAGGGGAATGGGGTCTGTGGTCAGTTCATCACATGTTGTCTCTGCTGCTCCTTTCTCCTCAGGGGAAGGACCCCTCACACTCTTGTCCTGCGTCAGTGTGTCCATCATAGGGTGACAGGTCCTGCCAGCAAATCTGTTCCAGCATGGGCTCCTTTTTCCATGGGGTCACAGTTCCTGCCAAGACCCAGCTCCAGCATGGCCTTCCCATGTGGTCACAGCATCCTTCAGTCATCCACCTGCTCTGGTATGGGCTCTTCCATGAGCTTCAGGTGGATCTCTGCTCCCCATTGTCATGGGTAGAGTGGGAGCTTCAAAGTTTATTAGAGAAGCCCTGCCACAGAGACATGAAGAGCAGAAATGATCCCCTTGCATTCTAAAATCTTTTCAGAGAGGAGCTTTGGGACAGCTGAATCCAATCTTAGCCTCAGACTGTCAATAGTTTAAGTACGTTTGTCCCACAGATCTAAATGATGGCAAATCATATATATTTATATAAAATTAGTTATTTACTATGAGAAATTACTAGACAAAAGATCTTAATCAGAATTATTTATTACGCAGTAAAAGCTAAAACTACTAATGGTGTTTAGTGTAATATAGTGCACTATATTAAAGCAATTATATTAAAGCTAGCAAAAACCCCCAATTTTTAATTAGAGATTGATGTAAGTCACTAATATCAACACTTTGGGCAAGTCTCTTAATGTCGAGGGGTATCCTTTGTGGGTGTCCCTGATACCCAAAGAAGCAGTCTCAACACATTCTAAGAAGGAATATCTTAGAAAAACCTAACTGTATGAAAGTGAACTGGACTTTTACTTGTATAAATTGATTGACTGTCAGTCATATGTCCCCAGGCCAGCTGTGCCAGCTTAGCATTTTTAGATAAGGATACTTTACCATATCTGCCTCACTATCAAGGTGAGTCAGACTGGTTTTAGCATAATTCAGCACCAAAACCTGCATGGCATCCCCTCTCAGTCCACCACCAATAGCCTTGCAAATAGGGCTTTGAGTTGCTTGACCACATTCCAGGTAGAGCATCCTGCTACACCCATAGACCTCCATGGACTCAGGGACACAGCTGCCTCACCCTGGGCTGCACAATTGTCTGCAGGGTAATCTTTGTTCTGATGCCTGGAACACCCCCTTCTCCTTTTTCCTCACTGACCTGGGTGCCTGCAGGGATGTTTCTCTTGCCTAATCTAACTGCTCTCTCCAGCTACTGCCACCATCACTGATGGGCTTGGCCCTGGCCTGTGGTGGGTCCATGTTGGAGCTGGCTGGCATTGGCGCCATTGGAAATGGGGAGGCTTCTGGCAGCTTCTCACAGAAGCCACTCCTGTAGCCCTCCACTGCCAAGACCTTGCCATGCAAACCCAGTACAGTGACCAAGCACAGGGTGTGGCCCTGTGAATTCTTGTACCCACAGGGCAGGCAACTGGACTGCATGACAGGAGCAAATTTGGGATGACTGCTTCCAGTGGAAACAAGAATTTTGATAAAATTTTAAGGCAATCATGATGTGCCAGTTTTGGAAAGCTGTGTGTTGTCTTCCCTGAAGATCTAATTTTTGCCCTGACTCCTTAAGAGGCCAACCAGCTTGCAAATATTCATTCTTTCAAGTGCCAAAACATGAAAGCAATGAGACTTACAGGTTGAATGAAGTTAGATAGGCATGCTTAATTAACAACACTTATTTTATTTTGAAAATGTGCTAATAGATATATTTTATCTGTAATTATAAAAATGGAAAGCAGAAATATCAAAACCAGCATTCAAACACCAATTATTGCTTGTTTTGGTTTTGAATTAATTTTTATATTTCTCATTTAAAGTATCAACTCTTGAGGTTGCTGAGACCTTCTGTTTGTAAGTAAAGGGCTTGGTAAACTTGTGTGTCCACTTCATTAATATAAGTAATTTTAAAAAGTAATATGGGACTAAAATAAAGGTTAGCCAACTAATTAATGAGAAGAAAGCTTTAGTTCTTTACTTCCAATCTGTAGTTGGCATACTGGCTTTTTTCACTGCTTATTTGCCCATACTTTACCCTCTGGCTTAGTTAGGCATACTAGCAGAAACTACTAAAATCAGCATGTGTGTTTTTTTGGACTCTTTTGACTATGTGCATTTCTGAAAACTATCAGTTGGCTATTTTGACATGTCACAAATCTGCTTTCTTTTACCCTGCTCTTAAATCAATGCCTTCTCTGAAGTCAATTCAGTCAATAGAATATTATTACCTTCCAGGGAATTTGGGCTGCATCCTGAAAAACAGATAAAATATAGTGCAGTTCCTTTAAATAACAAGAAGAAAGAGGTTGGTTTATGACTTTGCATTTCTGAGAGGTCTGTTAGTACACTAGTTTCTTTCATTTTTCAAAATTGTAAAACGTGTAGTACATGAAGAAGAAAAAGATGAAGGTAGCAAACATTTGTCAAAAAATCTGTTAATAATGCTAATTGATATGTTTTAAATAGAAAAACTACGGCTGTTTGTTTTCAGGGTTTTTTGGTCACAAGAAAGAAGCCTAGAGCAGAATTCTACTTAGGTAATTTTCCTAGTAATTATTAAATATTATAGGGTTTAAACCCAAACATAGAAACACAGAGAAGAAAGAAACCCTCTAGTCTCAAAAAGTCTATCACAAGGCAAACCTAAACAGATTTCTTCTCACTATTGAATTTGGAAAGATTTTCATGAAACTCAAGCTATCATGATAAATACATGGTTTCAGTGGGTTTATCACCATATCATGCACAATACCTTCTGTAATTCACGGTGGCTGCAAGGTTTTATCTATGGACATTTCCAGTCACAAAACCCCACTGGTACAGGTAGGTTGTGGTATAGAGGCATCCAGTGAGCGAGAGGAGGCCAGGGCTGTACAGAGGAACCAGAACCAGCTGAACAAGAGGATGACCCTGTCTCTGAAGCATTGACTGTCTAATCCAACCATAATCAGGCCTAAAATGACCTTAATGTCACTTTCAGAGTCAGGATGGACATGTCATCAAATATAGACGTAGAGCTAAAAAACAACCCTGTTCATCTGTATCATAGCTGAGGCAAGATTTCATTCAGGAAAGTATTTTGCCATTTCCCTGGATAAACATACCAGCACTTTAGATTTCATTTTCAAAATTTGTGAATCTAGCAGTTTTCACGAGCCCACAGATGCAGAGAGAAGTAGAGGTGCCCTATAACTTATAATATCATCCTGAGATGGTGGGAATATTGTATGATACAGCCTGACAAGAGACACTAAATAGAAAACCATACATCTGACACTCGATTATCCTTGGAAATTTGTAACTTGTACACAGTCTATGATCATGCACTGCTGAAAAATTCTTGCTATTGCTGACATATCATTGTAGCTGGGGAAAAATACTGTTCTTTAATTTCACTGCTTTTCCGCAGTTAGAATCCTAGGTACTTTCTTTTCAGAAAAAAATTTAGCTGCTTTCATATTGATATTAAACTGATAAATAACAAAGTAAATGCTACTATATTATATATACTATATTACTAATGCTACTATACTATAAAATGTGAAAACTTGCACTACCTGCTAGGTTTTCAGTATTACTGTGGTGGTTCAAGCAGAGAGCATTGGTGGGTACCATCCAAGACATGAGTTTAACTACTGATGAGCAGAACTGGCCTTAGCAAACTGGGACCCTACTTGCTGTCAAGAGTTTTGCAAGCGGTGCAGAGAGGAAGTCTTCTGAGACATGCTTTGTGGTTTGGGACATGTTTGTGAAGATTTCCTCTCAGCAATGAGGACCAGTGTAAGATTCTCCAACACACAAGTGCTCTGGTTTCAGAACTGGGATGTGGGTAACGAAGCTGAGTGGGAGCAGACATTATCAAACGTGTTATGTCAAGGGGATGACTGGCTGTCTCAGGAAGGAAGCTGATTACTCGGGGCCCCTGAAGCTACTCAGCATTGAAAGAGATTCTGGGGACGGTGGCTGTGGTTGACAAGATAGTCATCATGGGTAGCCTATACCTCATGTAGAGGCCGTGGTGAAGGACAGGGATGAGCCGGCCACCTTCCGTAGAAGACTGAAGAACTTGGTGAAGTAGGGAACTACTGAAAACAAAACCCTACTATGGGTTGGGGTGGGGAACGTGCAAACTCAAACCTTTCTATTTAAGTTGCATTAGATTTCATTGTTTTGAGTTTTGTTGACATAAAAAAGATATTTTTCTATCTTTTATTATAAAATATTTATTATTTTTTAGTTGGATGAAACCTGTTAGGGAGAGAAAAGGGTATGTTTGCATTCTAAATCCTGCTACTCTCCTGTGGAATCTCAATATAAGGGACAGGTTTAAGCCTATTTATCTCATTGCTGTGACTGACTTGGGCTCTCATCACACAGACAAGAGCTGATATGAAAAATAAAGGACAAAGTGACAAAAATCCCTGAAACTTAATGATGTACAAGGGAATTGGGGAGGGTAGTGGTGCTGCTGTGGAGGGATGAAAATACAAGTTCATATACCAAAACAATAAGACAATAAAAGCAGTCATTGTGGTAGCACTCTTAATTTTCTTTGAGGTAAGGAAAAATTGCATTCAATCAAGGTTAATGAAAAGTGATGGACCATACCAGAAGCTGTGAGCCCTAAGCGTATCAAAGTTAGATCAGGGGATGCCTTACTATCAGCGAAGCACTGGAAGAATTTCAAGGGAGCTTGTGGGGTCTCTGTCACCCAGAGCAGGTTAGGAATAGATCTGTTACAAATAAAATAGGTATGTTTGATCCTGATTAAGGACTAAGTAAAGCAGGGCAGACTACCTGACACTTTACAGGTCTGATTTTTTGATTGCAGTGCAGGAGGATAAGAAAGATGGTGCTGTTTGGATGGATAAGAAAAGCTGAAATCCAGAGATTTTCTACACTATGAAATTTAGTTATGACTGACATGTTAATGGTACAGGGACTGGAATACACTTTCTGAGTTGCAGCAAGGCTGAGACATTGGGAGTTTCTGGGTCCTGAGGGGTAGACCTGGGGGAGCCAGGATGGGGGATTATCAAGGTTTAAATCACAGAAGATTTCAAACTGTAGTAAACAGAATCAGAGGGAGAAGATGGAGAGATGCAAAAATAGCTACAAAGAGAAATGGAGAAGTTCTGTGATTATAAATGGCAGAGAGATCAGGAAAAAGATGAAGAGATGTAATCAAGATGTTCATAAAGGACAAGTACCAAGAACTGGGGGAGTGGGCAAGGGGCTGAGAAGAAGGCATAGAGGAGTGGCTATACTGAAGTGAAGATAACAAAATTATCAGTCCTAAATTATCAGTCCTTAATGGCAGAAGAAGGGGGCAGGCTAAAGAAAGAAAGATGTCTTCCTTCTCATTTCAGTCTTCACTGGGACTGCTTGGAGTTTTGTATTGAAAAAAAAGTACTTTATCATCTGGCATATGAAGGGTTCTCTTAGCAAAATGGACTGCTCAGGAAGGCAACTGCAAAAATTGTTTCTTTCTAAAAGGCGTAATTTGGTTTGTGTTTCAGAAGTTATGCAGGCTTCTGTAAAAACAGGCTGAAAGCAGCTGCTTTTGATGTCAGCTACAACTGTGAAGCCTGGTTTTCAGACTAATATTTTAATACTATTGGAGGAACTATCAGTTTTTGTAGAAGCCATTTTACAATACTCTGAGTTTGAAGAAATTATATTATAGTACTTGTACTTGCATGAGGATCTTCCTTGCAGATCTGCCATGGGTTGTTAAGGACGTGTTTGAAGCAGGCACGTTCAAGCCCAGCATTTAAACATTGCTATAATTCTCTTGGAAGTATCTCCAAAGGCTTTTGTTTGTTTCTTTTCCCTAGTGAAAAGAGTTTTTGATTTAAACACTCCCATCACAGTATGTGCAACTAAAGATTACCATCAAATGCACAGGGAGGAGAGACAGAGAGAAACTTGTGAGACTTTTCTACAGGGTAAATGAGGTTGCTGGACACAGACAGACACCCACCACCTTCCCCAGCTGCATGGTCTGACCTGCTTGGGTGGAGCCCTCTGCACAAGTAAGGCTGAAGTAAATGAGCTGTGTCAGCACAAGGTTTCCTGAAGGACAAGGCCTTAATACTGAGTAACTAAAGCAGGTTTTTTAATTCCTTCTGTCACAATAAGCAGCTTTAGAAGAGCAGGGCAGGCTATGTGGTGTTTTGGTTTTGTTTTGTAAATGGGGGTTGTGAACTCCATAATTCTTGAAGAAAATTATTATTGTGTGGAACTGGTTTCAACTATGCACATGCAAAATTCCCTTTCTGCCCATGCTTGGAGGAACTCCATGGCTTTTTCACCTCTAAAAGCCTGTCTGAGGGTTACACAGAAGCAGGTTAGATTGAGCAGGATAATAAACATCTTTCTCCCTGTTAAGATTCCCTAGGTACTCCTAAGAGGCACACATGTTCTGATGAGCACTCTACTTCTTATATCTACACTGTGCAATTCAGTGGGAAACACTTCAAAAAATTCTCCTCTGGGAAACTTGGCCTTATCCTTTCATTAGGTTCAATAAGGATCTGCAAAGCAGGTTGTTTTACACTCTTCAGATAATCACTCATGCTAAAAATATGGGAAACAGAGTACCCTGAAAATTGGAAGGAACCTCTTTTATGAAACCGTTTGGTATGAATTTCACTGTTCAAGTAGCAAAAAAAATTATTAGAAAAGAGATGAACTTTGGAGTGGAAATAATAGGAGAATCCTTAGACAATCCTGGCTAAAATTTTCCCAGTTCAGAACTCCACTGAGAAGCTGTATCAGTGTGTTACAACTCCAGTGGCACCCTCCCACTGTACAGCCCAGGGCA
>WAAG01070959.1:0-17149 GCA_013390105.1 Tichodroma muraria | reverse complement strand
TCGCCTGCTCTGCGGGCAGAGCGCCCCGGACGGGCCGTCCTGGGGCCTCCGCGGGGCTGTCCCGGCCGAGGGGAGCGGGGGTGCCTGGTGGCGTTTGCTCCTCAGTCCGTTACTCCCGGTTATACCCTTGCCCGCAGGGCTTTCGGAGCTGGGTCAGAGCAGGTGGGGAGGGATCACAGTGGGCTTCGTGAGTCCGAAGCCTTGCTTAAAACTTGGAGCGTTTTGTCTGCATCCCCCGTTGCTGTGATAGCATCATTTTTGGTGCTGAGTGCAGCCGCGTGTTAAGTGATTCCGCAGGGACTGATGATGCTTGATTGATCCTCTGGCCTACCCGGGGGCTGGTTGGGCCCTTCTAAAGGGGGGCCGTGTGTCCTCTCGCAGCCGGCTCTGCACTGCCTTGTCAGGACGGTTGAGGGGCCAGGTGCCGAGTTTGGGGTTTAGGGTTAGCTGAGGTGTTTGGGGAAGAAAATAGGGAAATATTGAGAGTGTAGGAGATACAAGAAGCTTAGTGATGAAGCTTCTGGTGATACTGAAAACTGAAAGTTTTCAGTTTAAAAATCGGGTCTGTTGTGCTGTTGCACATTTTACTTGGTTGAATTCTGTGACCACCTTATCAGCTGGTGTACTTCATGCCACCAGGGTAGTAAAACAGTTACTACAGAGCTCATACTTGAAAACACAATGCTCTTCTGAAGCCAGTGCATTCTGAGAGTTTCCACCCTCACTGTGGGGTCATCAATAAATGCAAAACGGGTGTTTGTAAATCACATTCTTGCTTTCTAGTAACTCCTTGTGAATGAAAGCCTTCAAAGAGATTTGGAGCAAGGGCTGGAACATATTCTTTAGCCCCTTATGATTGATTTCCTTCGTATCAAACCACCTTTGTAAGCAGTCCCTGATATATAAAGGATAGTTGAAATAAAAAAGTTGTTTTTTAAAATGTCTCTGGGTATTTATTTAGACCATCGCACACTTCCAATTATGCATAATACTGTAGCAATCTGCTTTTGCAGTATAATTTCAGCAATAGACTTTAAATATATTAATATGCAATGATGTATAACAAACAGCAGTATTGGGAGGAGTGAAAGGATTTCTTATGCTCTCTATTGCAAGAGAACATGTCTTGATAGGGATGCTATCCTTTATCTCTTACCTGTGGACAAAAATATAAAATTTCACGTCTTTAGCTGTAAATTACTTCAAATTTTCTAGGAAAAATTTTCTGTTTTCCTCTAGCCGATTCCATCTGTCAGATTTCTCCTGTAAGGGGTGGTTCATCTGATCGCAGTTGAAGAAGCTTTTGGTGTGCACTGTAATGCATCATCTTAATCAGTGTTTATCTGCTACTGACCTGCTGTCCATTAGTCTCAGTAACTCCGGTAAACATGTGCTTATTTGTATTGAAATACTGATAGTTCAGTAACAGTTAAACTTCTAAAGGATCTCTTTGCAATGTTGTAGGAAGAAGCAGGTATCTGCTTACATTATGGAAAGACATTTTTGTCCCCTTTTTTATGTGAGTGCAGAGGTATAACTTACTTATTAATTTAAAAATCCAGACTAGTATTTAAAATTATTGTTCTGTCTTTGTAAGCAACTAAGATAAAAGTATAAGAAAAAGTGTATTAATACAGAGTGTAAGACTAACGCTTGTGTATAATTAGTGATACAATGAAGAAAAACATTATATAATTTTAAACAGGACCCAAGACCACCACTTCAAACTATTTGCTTAATTTTCCTTTAAAAATAGAAGGAAGGTAATGTAAACTTTTAAGTGTGATGTGTTGTGCTACTGATAGACTTTTATAAAGGATTTTGAGGGCTTGGTGGAAAATTCTGTTTTTCTTTCTTGGAAACTTAAAAGCACTGAATATGTTAGAATTTGCTTGCAGTGCAGACTGATTGAGTGTGATGTGTGGAAACTTTTCTGAGTTGGATTAGTAACGGTTTTATTCATGCCACAGTGTGTACTTCTGATGTTTTAGAAAAAGCATGATTATAATATTGCTCAGTATTTCTTCTGTGTATTTATTAAAAAGTTTGATGTATTCATGTTGACATGATATGTAGTATAGGAAATAGAAACCCTGTACAGTTCAGATTATAAGAGTGCTCTGAAGACAGGGACAACCTAGTCTGAAATTCAGGAGTTCCTTGGCATGCCTGGTCTTGAGCTGTGTACAAGCCCACATGAGCTGTCACAGCTCAGTGTGACTGTGCCACCACTGACCCTGTGGGCTCAAATGACAGCTGTCCTGCTCCTGCCAGTTCAGTGATCCCATGGTTGTGTCTGTCAAAGATTCCTAATCTTGTAACATGTCTGAATTGTGATACTAATGTGCTACAGTTTATCTTAAATCATCTTTCTCACTGAAGTTTTATGCCAAGATAGCTTGTGTATCTTTTAAAATTATTCATATACTTAGTTTTTTGTTTTGTTTTGTTTTGTTTTTTTAAGGCTGTGTTTGGATCTTTATATTTGGATGTTGTTTTAAGTCAAGTCACTATTTGGTCACAGAGGTTGTCAAAAAGAAGCAGGTTTGAACTTATCTAGGAAAAGTATTTTGCTATGTTTCAGAGAATTGGTTGCATTTTATGTCAGTCAAATTTTCAGACTTTATTCCACCCTTCTAAAGTTTTCAATTAAGCAATCATTTGTATTAAGAGTCAGAATATACGCGATTATAGATGGAAAATATGTATAAAGTCTAGAGCTTTCCATTTATCTCATACATCTTAATTATATTTGTTACTCCACTGACGTGTATAGTTCTTGCTGTTGTTTTTCTAATTAAAGATAAATAGTCAAAAAATACACCCCTTTCTCTGTACTGAATTTTGCAAAATATGAGTAATGACTTTGTTAGATTTTCTGCTGCGCTGATACTCTTTTTGTGACTTTTTGCTAACTTATTTAGTGCAGCCCTGCAGATGAAAAGTCTTGGGGAGAAAAATCCTGATAAAGTAGTAGAAATAAATACGTTTTTACACTGTTCTGCAATCAGTGAGAAATTAAGCTAAAAACTAGGAACTAAATTTTTTTCAAGATGAAAAATTACTCTTTCTGGGTAAAATTTCTATGAAATGCATTCAGTGGGAATAAAAGTACTTTTTTTTGTTGGCTTTTTTTTTTTTCAACTGTAGATTTTCTATGACAGATGGCTCTGGATACAAAAATACTTCAGGGCCTTCATAAAGTGAATGAATTCTGACTATATTCCCATCTTTAGGAAGAGATTACAATAAATATGTTGTCAGTAGCTATGCATTATTTAATCTTCCTTGGTGTGTGAGCTATTCTGAAGCTTATTCTTACATGAACCACATAGACCTTTCGTATTTGAGACTCTATGGGTGGCCCTAGTTTACAAAGGAAGAACTTTTTTCCCCTACTTAATTATTGTTATTATATTGCAGATATATAAAACCAGAATAGTTTAATTAGATAACATCTTCTTATAGAAAATTATGGTGAAAAGCTTGGCGAAAGCATTTTCCCCAGAGCTGTTAGACTTTGGTGAATTTCAGTAGATATTTAATTAGATTGTGTCTAAAGAAAAAGGTAATTAGTGGTAACTAGCAAGACAAAAATGTAGAAAGATTTTAGGTGTAAAATAGCTCCCTACGATTGTAATCTGAATTGAATACTAGCATAGGGTACATAACTTCTTGGAGCAGAAATACTCATAACCCATAAAATGTTGAATTGTTTTACATCTTGGCTATCGCTAGCTTTAGTACTGTTAGGTCTGGTCAGTAGAGTACCATTGGAGGCATATGACCTAGAAATATGCTTCTCTGAATCATTTGACTGGGTATCTTTTCATATTTTCATGCCTTTATTTTGGGAAAAAATCTGATTTTTAAAAAACTTGTAAAATTTATTCTCTTCAAAGGTTGTGGAATGTTCTGTAAAATAGTGCCACAAAAGGAATTTGGTTTGCGTTTCATTTGATTTAATGTAGTTAACTTACAACATGTGGGACTAAATTCTAGAGCCTCAGAGTCAGGTGGGTAGCAGTCCTTGCCTGTCTCTTGCATCTCTCAGTGTAAGTCCTGAGAAGAACCCAAAGTAACTATCAATCAGTTGAAATAATTTAACTTTGATTTCAGTCAGGCTTGGCATCCTCTAGTTGCAGAAACTAAACCTGGGGAACCGAGGCTTGCTGCCTCTTAAATCCCTCAGCTAATATCATGTCTTCCTTTTGCGGCTGTCAATTGGTTGTATAAGTAGGATGTAGGTGGGAGCGTGCCTGCGGGGCATCCTGCCTGCCTCTGCCTGACCCTATCCTGTCTCTGTTCTGTTTGTAAACTGACCTGTTGCCATGGCAATGTTTGACATCACCTGTTCAATGTTGCACCTTCAGTGCAGGGTTTGGTAGGAGAGAAAGGGAGCCGAAGAGATCCAAGCTCTTGTTTTAAAACTCACACCTTCCATTATGACTAAGTGTGCCAAGAAATTTCGAAAAGGAGCTGTCAGGTAATTGCATTTTTATATAGCAGATATATAGCAGATTTGGAAGTTTTCTCTATGAAGTTTAAACTCTTAGTTTAAATTGAGGGTCAGCAGGTTGCTTATTTTTCAGTTAAATCTACCCTACTTTTTAACCTGTAAAGTGAGAAGAAATGTCGTGACTCTTGAACCATGAGTCGTTTACAGATAATTCAAGCATAGCTGCCAGCAGGGAATAGGCATCTTGGAATATTCAAGAGGGCTGGAGCAGCCCATGAGGCTGAAGGGACCTTCTGTGGGCAACACTGCCAGAATTGCATGGGACACTGGGACTCTGCTTGTCCCTCCCTGAGAACCATCTCCAGAAATGCCTCTCCCTGCAGCTTTCCAAAATACTTGTTTTAGAGCTCCTGGCTATATGAGTGAATATTTTAATACAGGGCAATGAAGAAAGGACTTCAGTTTGACAGAAACATATTTATTTTCTGTCTGCTCCAAATATAAAATAATTTGGAATTACTCTGCCTAGCTGCCTGATATACCTCCTTGTACTGAGTTATTTAAATGTGCATGTACTTACTTTTAGACTGATGACCATGGAAATGGTTGAACAGGATGACAATGCAGTGGATTCTATGACAGAGAGAAGTGCTGGTCACCTTCAGAATCAGCCAGGCCAAAGTCAGATTTCCTCAGCATCTGAGGTAAGTTGAAATGTGGAAATATGAGAAGAATCAATGAAGTGATGTTCAGAGCTGCTACGATTTTTAATCTATCAATCTTTTTCTATCAGTTTATATGGCGTTCTCATATTTTATAAGTCTTGGTATTAAATAGGAAAAATATAGCAAAGGTGTACTGGAAACAATGCCTTCAGTAGTTAACAAAGGACTAATATAGCATCAGGTCTGTTAAAAGGTAACATTTTTAGGAGCCCTTTCAGACAAGAGTGATCAGTAGACACATGGTTCTTTTCCTTTCACTTTCACAAGGTGATTGTTATAGAGATGGGGTACAGTCTTAAAGAATTGAGGTGGCTACAAGATCAAACATACCTAAACCGTTTGTGCATCTTGAAGATGTGTTGTATAACAAAAATGAAAACATGAATAAAAATAACCACGGTTCTCTCCTAGTTCCAGTTTTTGTACAGAATGTATTTCATCTAATTGCTAGTACATTTTTAGTGTGTGCTTGTTTAGTTTCATCCCTGTGTATCCAATAACAGTGTCTGGACTTCTAAAAGCATACTTTACATGTTTTCTGTGGTTGCTCTACCTGGATTATTCTTTGGTAATTAATGGATAGAAGATTATATAGTAACAATTCTCAAACATTAAAAATATGTACTGAAACATTTGGCACTTGAGAGAAATAGTGTTCCTGATAGTACTAAGATTTATAGTTTCATAAAACTGTGTGAACCACTTAAAAGGATCTTCAGAAGCCCTTTGTTAAATAAAACAATTGATTTTAAAAAACGTCTTACAGAATTTTTTCGGCATTGGAAGTTATTTGCTAAGATTTGATGCCATGTATTTGGTATGTTAGATACTTGATTTACATTATAGATATCTTTTTAAAACTGAAAGCAGCTGCTCTTTTTGTCAGGTCTTCAGACACAAAGTAGGCTGCAAAATATTTATCAACCTTTTTTTGCTGGTTTTGATACATGCAGCAGTGGGAATATTGCTTGTTCAGTTTTTTTCTTTTTTTTTCTTAAAGAATTTCATTTGGTTTGCTCTGCTGGTGTCATCCCCTCATTTCTTCCTTAGTAGTTCTGTTCAAATTTTCTGTTTTAACTTCATAGGATGATTGATGTGTAAAATCTACTGGTTTGTGTAATAGTCTCTGAAGAAGACAGCTGTGAATTCTGTCACTTGGGATTTTTAATGTTGATCCAGAGACAAAGGTGTCACTAATGCTGTAGGAGAGTTTTTTCACTCATATATTGTGCAGTGTATAACATTTTTTATGTTTGTCTGCATTTAATGCTTGAGTACTATGTGTGAAGGTTCAGCTGTACTGGGTATGGGTCTCATACCTTCCAGTTAAAAAGAGTAACTCTGATGTATTGATGAATCTCCTTCAATTAACACTAAACCAAAACATGTATCTCAGTTTGAAGGCTGAAGGCAACAGTCTGGCATTGGCGTCTGGAGTCCCTTTCTTCGGTCAGACGGCTCAGAGAGCTGTCCTGGACCTGTCAGAGCTGCTTGGTGCAGGTAGCTGCAGCTGACATCCTCCCCTGGGCTCCCAGACAGGCAGGGCTGGTGCCGTTGTCCCACTCCGAGGGCTCCGGGCCTGTGCCCCTCTCCTCAGCCACTGGTTCCCAGGGCCTGCAGCCCTCACACGCTCCCAGTGCCTTCAGGCTGCTCTGCCACAGCATTTGTTGTGGTAAAACGGCCCAGACAGAGCACTTATTGCTGACAGGCCTTGTTGAGACACTCCTTTGGCTTAAGATGAGCAGCATTTTCTTAGCCTGTGTTCCTGCCTGGCTGGCTTGGAAGGTGAGGCGCTTTGTCATGGAGAATTGGGCCTAGATGTTGAGGGGTTAAAGCCTGCTGGAGGCCCCTGTATGGGACATCTGACTGGTGTTGTGGTGGTCCAGATGGGGAGTTCCTGTCTTTCTGAGGAATTGTGGCTGTGGTGCTGGTCCAGTGCCTGTGTATTTTGACTTATAGAGGGAGTACAGATCCCTTCTCCCTCTTTAGCCCGGGGAGGAGTGCAGTTAAGAGATGACAACCACTACAAGTGTCTGAAATATCTTGTGCCAACTTACAATCATCCCTCCTACTAATTTTACTGGAAATATGCAGAAATAGGAGAAAAGAATGACTTGATTCTTAGTGAGAGCTCAATTGCCTAGTCACTGAAACTGAGGGCTTCTTTTCAGCTGTCTCCAAGGGAGTGAGGGCATGGTGGCTTTGTATTTTTTCTAGCAAAATATTTGTTCAACCTTGGTTTTGGTCAGTCAGAAGTAAAACATTTTAATACACTTTCTTTTAATTTGTGGTTTTCCTGTATTATCAAAGAATTAATTGTCGAAAGATCAAGCTTGGGAGGAACCTTTTAAGATTATGTAGTCTGACTTGCCTGTTAGGCAAGCAGGGTCAGCCAGAACTATGTCTGCCTGGGTTGTAAATATCCCCTAATAATCTAAATCCTAAATATCTAAATAACGATAGAGTATCTAGAACCATACTGGGCATCTGTACTAGCAGGTGACTGCCCTTCCAGTAAAACAGGTGGAGTTTTTATGTTTAGGTGGAATGTAATGGTTTTTAATGTGCCTGATATTTAATTTAATTATGACTTTGGCCAGGGAGTGACTAGCAAAATGCTGAGGCATACAACTACATAGGAGGTGGGCACCTTTTTTTTTCTTCTTCTTGGGGGGGGGCAGCTGACTTATTTTCCCCTCCTCTGTAGGCTTTTTAAAGAAATACCTACTATTTAGTTTTAAAAGGATGGACCAGATACTTCATAAAATGATAATTTCTAAAGGCCAGAGATTATTTTGTGCTGAAGCATTTTTAATGTCTCCCCTGTTGACATTAAGAATGTGTGGGCTGGAGCACTATGGTGTGATGGGATAACTTCCAATGCTAAGAAGGACCTATTATACGTTATTTGTAGAGAAAAAATAGTGATCATATTTTTTTCTTATCTTGTGTCATAGATGCTGCTATATTCTCCTGCAATTTTTTTGTGCTGACAGTAAAATTACTTTTTCTACTAAAGCAAAAATTACTAGATTTGAAACTAGCAAAGATGAGATGCATTTTTTGTCCACTAAATGGTTATTTTTTAAAAAAAATGTCCTATTATAGAGTCAGTTAATAGTTGCATTTCTTGCATCTGTCACTTTTAGCCAGTTGATGAATTGACATGGTAATGTTTTTGTGATCCAGCCATGAGAATAAATAGGTAAGAAAGTAAAATTATTGGTGGCTGTCTTTAGAAGCTGTTGAAAATGTGCAGAACACCTGTACAAAAGCTTGATTCTTTGAGGGAAGAGCAAAAGTGTGAGATGGAAAATTTCTCAGCCTGTTTTAAGATGAGCTCCATGGCTCGTCTCATGTGCACAGATCATCTGTTGCTACATACAGAGCTGTACTTAAAAGGAAGTTAATTTGTATTGGAATATTCTGATAGTGTTGATGATGGTCAAACTTACATCT
Organism: Tichodroma muraria; assembly: GCA_013390105.1. NCBI lineage: Eukaryota > Metazoa > Chordata > Aves > Passeriformes > Sittidae > Tichodroma > Tichodroma muraria. The sequence continues at coordinate 8,506 of WAAG01070959.1, read as the reverse complement.
TGGAAGCTTTATATCTGCAATGGTATTCAAAGAGAAATTAGATGTTCCTTTTGCAGGACTTCTAGAAGCCATACTGCGTTCTGTGTTGCTCTGTGCTCAGCTACACTAAATATAACAATGTAAGATCAATGTACTTTAGCCTTTCTCAGATTTGATAAAAACATTTTCAGTTTTGTTTTTTCCTTTTTCTTTGATCCTACATCTTGATGGGTTCCTCTTTGATTCACTTTCTGTTAGCCTTGTCGTGTTGTCTATCAGTAGGGCTGTCTGCTGACCTTGTCTGAGATACCATCTGTTGACCTCTTGGTGCTGGCCCTGAATAAGGCGTATGTCAGGATTTACAATGTGAGAACGGCTGTCAGAGAGCATAGAGAGATTTTCAGGGAGATTTTCGGAGTCTGGAGGATGTAACTATTGCAAGCTGGGACCGTTCAAGTTTAGCAGTTTGGGGATTTGTCCTTGTGGGCTCTTGACATCAGTGTTGGATCTTGCTCCCCAGAGATTGAGACCTATAGGAGTTTGCTAGGCTGTTGTAAGTAAGGCTCTAAAACCAGCCTGCCAAATGCAGATGCTGGCCATTTAGCAAAATTGATGTTAGAGGATTATAAATGTGCAGCTATGTCACAGTTTTGTGTTTCCTTGAAGTATATGGTGGCACCAAATGTCTGGAGTCAGCCTAACCTTATTTTCCTTAAAAGTAGGTGCTTCTCTTTTGGCAGTAGCTTTGAAATTGATCAAAACGCCTGTCTCCAGCTTTTCCTCATAGAGGCTATTCAGTGTCCCAGTGTGCCAGGTCCTTTGTTACTTTAAGTGTATCCGGCGTGGATTTGCCTTGACTTTTCCAGAATTACTTTTACTTTACTTGTAGAGTCCTTGTAGTATTTAGAGTCTGCAGCAGGGGCAGAAATCAGATGTGCCCATGTCCTGTGTTCTTCATTTGGCAGTGTTGAAAGTATGAGGGGTTGAATGTGAAGGTGACCTCTCTAGTACTTAGCAGGGAAACGATATCTGACATTCACAGGATCCCCAGGATAACTGTTCAGATGAGCCGTGTATCTTGAAGTTAGATAAATGATGGCAGCCTTTCTCTGCAGGAGTATGTACCTCAGTAGGAAGGTAGTACCTGATCATTCTTGCTCTGGCTACTTTTCTCTCCCCATGTAGAAGAGGGAGCACTTACATTTCCAAATACCTGAAATATGGGACCATACTGCTATTATGGGTTGCATGGTTGATGTTTGTTGAAGCTATTGGACATGATTGTTGCATGCTTAGGAGCGTAGTACCCATAGAATGTGTTAAGCTTTCCCTCAGCCTCTGTGTTCCCGAGTTGCTTCTGTAGATTGTTTTCAGTTTCTGCGCCAGACAGTCCTTGAAGTAATGATGTTAAAGGTAGCATTGCTCATCACTGATGTCAGAAAGAAATTTCTTTGCCAAGTCTGTTTCAGTCAGGATTTACGCATGATAGCATGAAAATGTTCTAGTATTTCAGCTGACACGAGAATATTCAGCTTGAAAACTGTAAATGGAAATCTGAATCAAAATTCTAATACTGATTTCCAGTATCTATGAAAGTGATGCAGAATATGAACCTTGAAAATTTTGTAATACTACCGTCTCCTCTTCCCTTAGCACTTATCCCCCTTCATTTAATCTCTTATCTGAATTAATGAGAACAAAACAGTTTCTCCTGTAATATTGTGAACTTTAGTCCAAATGAGTATTAGCTGAGTGAGTTTTTGTTTTCTTTTTTTCCCTGTGCGGTTATACTGAATAAGGAGCTTTAAAATGAATGTAGTTTCTTTATCTCAAGTACTGGATTATTTCCTGATTGTGTGTGACTGACCCATTGTGTACCAAAAAGAAACTTCTAAACTGTTCACCTTTTAGTGTTTTATGGCTGTTGTACTCAGAACCGTCTTTCTGACCTACTGAGTATTGTATCAAGTTGCAATTCTCACAGAGAGCAGTAAATGGAAAGGTTTGATGAAATTGCCTTTATAATGTTTTGAAAAGTTAGCATGCTTTGTAAACATTTAGATTGCTTTGTGATCGCTCCTTGAAGCTTGGGTTTAGGATGTAAGCTTTGCCACAAAATAGATTATACTCTTCAGATCTTTGAGACTTTCTAGAGCTTAATCTCAAATATCTATTTCTGATAAATTTCTCATAATATTAATATTTGTTTTATAGGTTGGGAAGAAGGTTTGTATGTCCTATTTCCCTGTTAAGGAACTCATTTCAGGGTTAAAAATGCCCTCAATTTTTCTGTTTTCTGAAAAGCAGTTCAGTTTCCTATAACATTGAACAATTGCATAGTGAATGTTGACAAGATCCTGTCTTTGTTTCCTAGAAACATTGTTTCTTTGAGGTAATTTGAACCAACATCAGGACGTTTTGATAGCAGTGCATCTTAATAGTAGTTAAAATTTTTCACTTGCTTCAAGGAGGGATTATTTCCTAGACAAGCAGTATCTTATGGATCATGAATGAAAATTGCTTTTCTATTTGGATTAAAAAAACCACTTCATGTAAACGCATAAAAAATTACAAAAGTTTCTATAACTTTTTTTTTTTTTAGTATTCTGCGGTCTTCATGTTTTCCCTCTTACTCTCATCTCATTTTACGTTTCCTACTCATACCGATACCTCTGGAGCTGAGGACAAAGCTAGGAAGGGAATAATAACAGAATTTTATATTTGAGTCTGAGTATATTGTTGAATGTGCAGAGCATAGAAATAAGACTTTTCAATGCAGTTTAATTGAAAAACACAGTACTTCTTTTTATGATATGGTTTATGCTTGTCATTGTCCTCCTTTTCTGAGTTTAAAGATGTTTCATCACACAAGTTGAGATCAATCGTAGTGTTTTCCGTTTGCATCACTGCTTGTTTCTTGTAATAGATTTAACAGTAACAGCAGAAATACTGAACTATTTCTCAGCCCATAGGTGATAAGCTGTTTCTCAACCCGTTCGTCCTCAGCACTGAGGGCTGAGAGCCACAGGCTGGGGAAAGCTGTTCTATGGCTGTGCTAGGCTTAGAGAAGATTCAGCTGTTCTTTATTTTTGTTGTTGTTTTGAAGCACTGATATATTGCAGTTCTCTTTTTCTTGATATATATAATTATATATATAACAGCAGTCCGTTAAACTAAATCAGTTTATAAATCCTTGTATGGCTTTACTTAACAGGGTGATTTTTTGCTATCTGAAGAATTCTCATGTCTCTCGAGACATCCATCCGAAAAGAAGAACTTCTTACCTAATAAGCAAAGCAAAACTAAAGCAGTTAGTTTCTAGATTTTTTTTTTTCCTAAGAACATTCTGACCTTTATATTGTTGTAGTGACATTCTACTCCAGTGAATATGCATGGGTTTTGTACCATTTCTGGAGGTTCTTCCTAACCTTCGTGCTAGCAACAGCAGCTCTGGTGTGTGACGGCTGAGGGTTGGGGGTTTTTAGATTGAAAAGAAAATACGAAGTCACTAGAGGTAAAAAACCAAATAATTGCAGTTTGTTAGGATACGGTTTTAAGCTTTCCAGATCATTTGGAAAGGTACATGCCAAACTTTTACTAGTAAAATTAATTTATTTTTGTGTGTGGTAATTATATACATCTAAGCTATTTTAGATGTGGCAACAAAATCAGTTTGTTTTAGTTATCACTTCTAAAAGAATTTGCTGAAGTCTTAAGGCATCTTACTTAAACATGATGATTGTAATTTTTGCAGGTTTCTGTAGCTGCTTCCAGTGCTGGAAGAGGATCTCCAGCTGTAACTCTAGTGCAGTTGCCTTCTGGTCAAACTGTTCATGTCCAGGGTGTCATTCAAGCCACACAGCCCTCAGTCATTCAGTCACCACATATGCAAGCTGTTCAGGTTAGCTTTTTTATTGTTACATTTTCATGAATATTTGGTACCTCATAACTTTTCCCAACCCATCTTCAGTTTCTCTTCATTCCAACCTGTGCTGCAAGATTTACTCAGATGGCACAGGAAACAACAGTGGGAAAGGTGGCAAACATCCAACCAGCAGCAGCTCTACAAGCATTGTGTAGCAATTCCTTAATGCTTCCTGTTTATCTTATAAGAAATTGTCTTGGAACTTGTGTCTGAACTTATGCACTAGCAAATTTGTATCATAACATGGCCTTACTTCAGTGTATCCTGCAGTTTTTCCATTTCATTAAATTCTATGAACATAATGTTTCTAACGAGACTAGGAACTTGTAAATTTTCACATATCTCCTCTTTTATTATCAGAGAGGTCTGGATATAGGAGAAGTAAGCATACTGTATCAAGTGGTTCCTTGTTTTTAGGCCCTATCAGACCCTGTTAGAGCATGTGGCATTGCTTTTTGTGGATGTGGATATGCGGATGCCGAAAATATGGGCAGCCTCAAAACAAACGTTTATGTGGCAAATGTTTACATGTTTAAAGTTGCTGGAACTAGAAAACAGGGATCAGTGCAAAATGTGTAAGACTTTTCAGAGTTTTTAAAAAGTGGAAAGGGCAAGAGAGAATGAATTTGCAGTGTTTCAAAAATTGCTTGGCCTCCCATTGATGTTTTTCTTGTAGCTGGGAAGGCCTCTGCTCTAGTTTTCTTTCTTTTTTTTCTTTTTTTTTTATAAAATCTCTTTGGGAAATGTCAACTGAATTGCTTTTTGCAGATACAGTTGATATCTCTGTTAAGAGAGGTGATACACCTCTCCCTGTTATGAGGGAGGGGTTTTACCTGTGGCCATTGCAACATGTTAAGGAAAAGCCATGTGCTGTTGATCTTGAGAAGCCGTCTTTAATGTTAGAGGCTTCTTAGTAACTTTCTAGTATTACAAATAAAAAGACGTATGTAAGTATGATTTATATTCGAGAAAAAGAATAAAACTGTGATCAGATAATGAATATTTTATTGTTGAGCAGTTGGTGTAGATGATGGGACCTCAAGGTTTTGAAATCCTAGATCACTGTTGAAAGAGGTGCGGGAGATGTCAATACTTGATCAAACTTCAAGTTAGAACAGAGTATTCAAAGTAAATACTTTTTTTCATTGGAATTCTTTCTAACTGTAATTTTCCTGAGAAACCTTTATTCAATAAGCACATTAGTAATTCCCAGTTTCTGTCACTGCTTTTCTTTAAGTCAGTGTAGTCAGGACATACATGCAAAGATAGAGGACTTTTTTCAAAGCTCAGAAGAAGAAATTTCTCAGGAATCTCTTGCCAGCTGCTGCTGTGTCATCTTAGGGGAGTGGAAGTCAACTAACTGTTTGCTATAATGAGTGGACTCTGTCTGTCCACCCTTTCCCAAAGGAGTAGAAACAGGAAAATTTTGTCCCAATACAGACTAGTTATAGTTCCAGAATTTTGCTTTGGTTTCATCTGGATGAGAAAGGGCTTGAAGATGCTGTAGAAGACTCTATTACAGAGGGTATTCAGCCCTTCTGTGATCTTTTCCTGTACACTATCATGCCGTCTGGCATTTCCTCCAGATCATTCGGCTTTAACTTGCTACCTTCTCTCTGCCAGACAGTGGGGAACTTGGAAAATTATATCACTTTAAAAAAGAAATAAAGAGGTATATTGAAGGTTGATGGTGACGCTTACATGACCTCTCCCTCAAACATCTGCCATTTTCAACCGGAAAGTGCTCAAAAGTTTTTCTCGTAATGCTGTTGCTTTTTAGATGAAAAAATACGTTTATAGCATTCTTTATGGTTTTGTTAAATGTTGCTTTCTTTGTAGGAGGATTTAAATTGTTATTTGACTTACTGCTTGCTCCCCCCTGTAGTGTATCAGGTCTTGGAAAGACTTAACATGAGTTTGAAGTTAAATTTATTCAAATGCAGATGGAGTTGAAATAGGTAAAGTCAAAATCTGAACGATCTCAAGGAAAAAATTACAGTGGTTTGTTAACATTAAGGACATGGTTGTTTGCCATTAGAATGATCTGAAGTGTTCATTTCTCTCTTTGTCATGATGAAAATTAAAGCTTTTGAAATTTCTTGCAGAAAATGTCCTCTTTTGTATTGTGGTGGCTTGATTCTGGCCAAATGCCAGGCACCCAGAAAAGCTGTTCGCTCAGCCTCCTTTGCTACAGCTGGGCAGAGGAGAGAAAATTTAACAAAGGATTCATGAGTTAAGAACCAGGAGAAAACCTCCAAGGGCAAAACAGGCTCAATTTAAGGATATAAAGCGAGTTTATTACTAACAAAATCAGAGCAAGATAATGAGAAGTAAAAGAAGCCCTTAAAAACACCTTTTTTTTCCCGAGCCCTTCCCTCCTTCCCACTGACAGTGCAGGGAGACAGTGTGGGGGTTTTGGTCAGTTTGTCACTCAAGGTTTTCCTCTGCTGCGCAGGGAAAGAAGTTGTTCCCCAGGGAGGCTGTGGGGTCCCTCCCACAAGAGATAGGTCTCCGTTAACTTCTCCAGCCTGGCTCCAATCTCTTGAGCCGCAGTCCTCCCAAAACTGCTGTGGCAAGGGTCACTCTTCCACGGGGTGCTGTCCTCCAAGGACAGGCTGCTCCAACTTGGGAGCAAGACCTTACTCTCCATGCGTCTCCCCCTGGACCACAGCCTCCTCCGGGCATCCACCCGCTCTGGTGTGGGCACCTCCCCCACGGGCTGCGGGGGGGATCGCTGCATCACCCGTGGATCCCCGTGGGCTGCAGGGGCACAGCTGCTTCACCATGGTCTCATCACGGCCCGCAGAGGAATCTCAGCTCTGGCGCCTGGAGCACCTCCTCCCCTTCCTTCTCCGCTGATCTTGGTGTCTCCATGTTGTTTCCCTCCCATGTTCTCACCGCCTCCTCTTCTCTGGCTGGAATTGAAACTGTGCCCGCAACCTTTGTTTTGATTTCTTCCTAAGTATGTTAACACAGAAGCATTACCACTGTCTCTAATTGGCCCAGCCTTTGCCAGTGACACATCCATCCTCAGAGCCATCAGGGGTTGGCTCTGCTGGACATCATGGAAGCTTCTAGCAGCTTCTCAGAGGAGCCACCCCTGCGGTCCCTCTGCTACCAAAAACCAGACTGAGCAAAACCAAAACACACATTAAAATGCTTGAATCATTTTGTGATTTCCTTACCTTCTTCCTAAAGTATGACTGTTCCCAGCTTCTTCCGCCATCTTCACAAACTAGGGGGTCTATTGGTAGCTGTTAGGGGAATGTGAGGATTTAAAGACAGCTGAGGTCTTGTTTTTGAGCTATTTGTCCCTGGACAAATAGATTATTTATTAACCCCCAGAACCCAGCAGAATGAAAATTCTGTTTTGAGTTAGGATGCCCAGGCTCTTCTTGGCTGTGCAATACTGTCTTACTTTTGAAGGATTATGCCAGAGTCTTGAAGGTCAATCCATAAGGAGATTGCTGAAGGCATATTGGGAGGGAAATATCTTTCAGGATCTCTCTCTGCTACTCTGCGTTGCACTCTACTCTCCTGCAAAAGGAGGAATACAGACTTCTTGAAGCATCTGTATCTCTGCCGTCAGCTCTGATGTCTGGTTTGGAGCTATACATCTGTACACATGCAGAAGTAACTCTTGCTGCCTAGGTGGCAGACGTAGAGATCTAATGATTTTTGTTGCATATTACGCAGCAAAATGAGGCTACATTAAATATTTTTACACAGAAGCGTAATGTAATAAAATTAACAAGTGAAGAGACAATTCTGTTCTTGCAATAACCCGCAGTTTCTTCAAGGTGTAGTTCTACAGGTTTGAGTTGAGATGACCTAGGCCTATAAATTTCCAGAATCTTCCAGACAGTCATTTTCTACTGAGGTCAGGCAGGTTTTGTTTCTAGTATCAAACACTGAGGACTGGCAGATGCATTAGTTTTAGAGCTCTTCCTTGTCTTCCCTGAGCTTCCACTGCAGCCGGTTCAAACACTTGGAATCTTCTAGTCTCTTACATCGTGTTTGTTCGGTGTTAGTTTCTTAAAGAAAGTGCTTAATCTGAAACTGCAGTCTGGTCTGTCTTCATGTGAAAAGGTTTTTGCACTGTTTCAATCTGGAAATCTCAACACAGCTATAGTTCTGAGTAGTTAAAAGAATCCAAGAAAATAATGCCTTTTCCTTGTTCAATAACCAGTTCTGTGTCGTAAGATAGGTGCTGGTCAAGAGTGTGATTCAGCCCTAGGCCTTAATGTTGTCTGGGGTAATTTTAAGAGAAGAAGAATATATGAAAATACTAAAGGTCGGTGAAAATGAGATACTGGGGACTTCTCAGGCACTTTCAAAACTCGTACAACATTGATAAGCAGTGACTGTGTATTTATGAATGTGTTAGTAAGTCTAATAAATACGTATATTTGAATTAAGTTATTTTTAAATAGCTTTGGTGTGGTGTGAAGAAACTTTTATATTATATACTATTATTTAAGGCACATTAGTGCTGTAGTCTGTATTTTAGATGTTTGACTTCACTTTAGGAGCTAATTAAATTGTATAATTTCTTTATATTTAAAGAAATCTGTTTCCAGTATTTTTTTATTTTTTTTTATT